>CM049863.1:24341026-24473526 GCA_027422415.1 Schizothorax lantsangensis
TAATTAAAGTAAAAAATATTTATAATTTATAATAAAACTAAAAATGAACTATTTTTATGATATTTCTCAGTTTCAACTTGATGTTACAAAATACCTAAAACTAAAACAAATAAAAAATAATATAAACTATACAGACATATTTAAAAACCAAGTACTAATTCAAAATAACAAAAACACACAAAACATTCTAAAACATGAACTAAAATGAAAATGAAAACAGAAAATATAAAAATAAAAACGAATTCAATATATTAATAAAATAATATCACAAAACACACAAACAGTCGTGGATCATTCCGATCCATGTAATGACACAGAGTATTAAGAATCAAGGGTATTATATTTTAGATATCTTATTTGCCAGATAATATTTTATTTATATTCACCAGTTACAGACCAGCTGTTTCCAGTAACAGAGCAGTATTGCTGAGCTAAAGCCCTTGTGGTTTCTGCTCTTTTTTGTTAAATGAGCTCCATGACGAAGCTCTGAATGTTTCCCAGCTGAACACAGATGTGTTTTTCAGGGCCGTGTCCTCAGGACGACTGTGCTAACGTCTCTTGTCCTGTGGGCCTCGTCAGATACAACTGTGCGCCGTGCCCTTTGACCTGCGCTCACGTATCCGGGGCAACAACATGTGACCACAACTCCAGGTGTTTCACAGGTGAGCCGTTAACTACGTTTTACTTCTCTGAGTACTTCACAGCTTCTTTAATGTCACTGAGGGCCATTCATAAATGCCAATACTGTGGTAATATACTGTAAATACTATATAAATACTAAATTACTGTACTGTATATTCCTCTTATTTGGTCTGTTGTTTCGTGTCAGGCTGCTGGTGTCCTGATGGGAAGGTCATGAATCACGAGCAGCTGTGTGTCCGGCCGGAGGAGTGTGTGTGTGAGGTGTCTGGGGTTCGATACTGGCCTGGTCAGCAGGTCAAAGTGGGCTGTGACATCTGTGTGTGTGAGCGAGGACGAGCCCAGCGCTGTCACACCAACCCAGAGTGCTCAGGTGAGCACACACACTCAAATACACACACATGTTAGGTTTCTGTGAATTGTGGAAACTTTCCATAGATGTCTATTTTTTTATACTGACCAAACTATATCCCATAAACCTACCGCTTACAGAACACCTGTTTGCCTTTGTTACACTTTCAGATATACATCATTTACTATTTTCAATAAAAAAAAAAATTCACAATGTCAAAAATGTCAGGTTTTACTATCCTTTGGTCCCTGCAATGTAGGATAAACAAGAGAACACACGCAATCACACACACACACACTCATTTAATAAAACATTCACATGTTCACGGTTCTCTGAGGTCAGTTAATGGTCACATGACATGCAGGTACACAAATAAAACACTTAATAATTTTTAGTGTTTTATTTGATTGATTGAAAGTGTTTTATTTCAGTGTATTTTATTTTAAAGTAATTTATTTTTATTTTTTATTATTTAAATAATAGTTTTTTTCATCAACCCATATGCCCCCTGCAAAAAAATATATTATTATTATTGTAATATGTATGCATAATGGTAATACGTTAAATTGTTTTAAATGGCGCTGATTTGAATTTGAATTGTTTTTAATTTATGCAGTTAAGTTATTTTTAATTTATGCTGATTTTAATTTTAAAAAGTTCTTTAAAAAAATGATCTTTTCCTGAAAAATATGCTTAATTATTAAAGTAATGTCAATGAAAAAAGCAGAAAGTATTCTTTCATTTTGTATATGAATCAGGAAATTAAATTTATTTATGATCAAGAAATTAATATTGAAATAATTTAACAACACTTTTGCATATTCACGGTACTCTGATTCAAATTACATGCAGGTAAACAAATAAAATGTCATTTATTTTTTAGTAAGAGTTTTATTTAAATTGTTATTTTTTTTGTTTTGTTTTACAATTTAATTAATTATTAGCTTTTCATGAACTCACAAACTCCTTGCAGATTTCTTTAACTTTTCTTTATTTAACTTTATTTAATTTCATTCAATTTCACTTAATTTCACTTTCACTTTCATTTAATTTCACTTCATTTTTATTCCTGTGCTGATGTGTTTCCTGTTGAAACAGGAAGTTGGGATGAGACAGATTGAAACGTTTTTTGTTTTTTTTTAATAGCCAGTAAACTTTAGTTTACATCTCAAACCAGCAAAGCCATGATTTGTTACTTGGCATTGCTTACAGTAAATGTTATGATTGTCTTTCTGTGTTTCTTGTTCAAGTGTATCCTGCAAGGTTTTTAATCACCGTACGTTACATGTGTGTTTTCATCAGTTCACTGTGGCTGGTCATCCTGGTCTCAGTGGGGCGAGTGTTTGGGTCCGTGTGGAGTCCAGAGCGTCCAGTGGTCTTTCCGCAGCCCGAATAACCCCTTAAAACACGGCGACGGCCAACAGTGCCGAGGAATTTACCGGAAAGCTCGGCGGTTAGTATTAATATGTTGCAAAGCATCCTGAAGATCTGGGAAATGTAAAACACACATCTGCCATTTTGCTTTAGCAGATGTTCTGATGAGTCACATTAATGCATTCAGCAGATGCTTTTGTCTAAAACTACTTACATTGCATTAATGCATTATACATTTGATTAATACAAGCTTTCCCTGGAAATTAAACCCATGAGTCTGGCATTTCTAGTGCAATGCTTTAGCGGATGTTCATGATATTTTTCATGCTGTTTGTGTGTTCTCAGCTGTCAGACGGAGCCGTGCAGTGAGTGTGAAGATCAGGGACACACACATGCGGTGGGCGAGCGCTGGAAAGGTGGTCAGTGTCAGATGTGCCAGTGTTTGCCTAACCTCACGGTGCAGTGTGTCCCGTACTGTCCTTACACTGTGACTGGATGCCCACAGGTGTGTGTGTGTGTGTGTGTGTGTGTGTGTGTGTGTGTGTGTGTAAAAGACACTTAATATTCAGTAATATTATTGATTTAACTGAACAGAACCTCTCAGATGAGAATAAAACAAAAGTCTCCTGAATCTGCAGGAAGTTTGTGAGTTGATGAAAAGCTAATAATGTAGAAATGTAAAATTAAATAAATTAATGAATACATGTAAAACAAAATCACTCTAAATAAAACACTTACTAAAAAATATTAAACAAAAACAAAAACTGTCATCAGAGGGCCATGAACATGAGAATGTTATTTAAATGTGATTATTATTTAAATATTAATTTCTTGATCATAAAATCATTGCCTCATTCCTGAAATTGTATTTGTTTCATAATTAATGAACTTTTCAGTGTTAATATTGTTATTTGTCTGTTTATTACTCTGAAACTGCTCTGAAACAGGCTGTTTTTTATAAATGAATGTGAATTAATTTGTTCAGTTACACCACAAAAAACAGAAATCAAATGACATATTGTTAGTTTTTGCATTAAATTGATAGTTATTGTGGTAACACTTTTTAATAAGGTTCCATTTGTTATCCTAAGTTAATTCTTTAATTAACAGTGAGAAATACTTCTAAAGCATTCATTAATCTTAGTTAATGGCAATTTCAACATTTTCTGATACATCACTAAAATCAAAAGTTGTATCTTTTAATATTATTTAATGGACCTGAGCTAAAGTGAAATAATAGTTGTATTTTTATTAACTTACAAAGGTTAATAAATACTATAGATTGCTCTTTGTTATTGTTAGTTAATGCTATAACTAATGGGACCTCATTATAAACTCACTGATATTGCATGTTCAGGTTTAACTGGGTAACATTTCTTTCTCCGTTTCAGGCTCATATTCTGATTCCAGGGGAAGGAGACAAGTGTTGCTATTGTGAAGAAAAAGGTTTAACATATTTGTCATAGTTGTGGTTTTTGCATTCATAATAACACTAGATTATTCATGCAGTCAGAATGTTGTTCATGCAGAAGTCTGTATTGTTGTGTTGTCAGGTAATGGCAGCACTATCATGACCACTACACCAATGATCCTACCAATAACACTCGGACCCTCCACACCACCAGAGGGCCCTCCGACCGTCCCGACATACCCTCTGCCACCTGCAGGTCAGTTTCATTCAAACATACATCAGTACCAGTAGTGATGGGAGAAACGAAGCTTTTCGAAGCATTGAATCAATTAAACCAATTGCTTCGAAAAATGATTCGATGTTTCAAAGCACTGGAAACAGCACATGCTGGCGACACCTGCTGGAGAAAACGTTGTGAAAGCATCAAGACTCAGACCAAACTTACAAAACAAATGGAAATGTTTTTTTAGAAATACCATTTTAAAAATAAATAATAAACACTTAAATAGTATTAAATAATCAGTGATTGTGTTATGTGTTTTATTTAAGTATAATCAAACCCTTAACACAATTAACTAAATTAATTATTAAATGAAATAATTTATTTATGTAATGATTTAATTGATTACGTGTTTTCGTTAGAGCTGTCTATATAAACCAGCAGGCAAGAGTAGTGTTATCAGTCAGGAGAAGGAGGTGGTTTTAATTCTATCGTAAGCTCATTTTATTATTTTTAAGGTATGATGTGATTTGCAGGTTGAAAATACCTGAATGTTTTTTAAACATTTTTAAAACTATATAGCCATCTGTGCTAAAGGGAAGTTATCTTTTGAATTCTTTATTTTTATAGTAAAGTTTCGTGAGATTTCATGATTAACTGGGCAACCAGAAGTGGTTCATGGGTTCACTTTGAGATCAACACCCCCTAGTGGTGAACCATCAGAGTTTCGAAACGTTTTGAAACCGTGTGACGTAACGAAGCTTCGTTTGGTAAAATCACGTGACCTGGCCGGTTTGATACGCGCTCCGAAACACTGATTCGAAGCTTCGTGAAGCAGTGTTTCGAACGCGTCCATCACTAAGTACCAGTGCTGCCAACTTAGCAATTTTGTTGCTACATTTAACAACTTTTCAGACTACCCTTGCAAATTTTCTTCCAAAAGCACCAAGCAACAAATTTAGCTATTTTTAATATTTATTTGGCAACTTTTAGCAACTTTTAATAAGTGACTCAAACAATAAAAAGGCAAACATTTTCCATCTAAATTACACAAAAAGAGGGAATCAAAGTTGCCTAGCAGTACACAGATTGTGTGAATTAAGTTAGCAATTTGCAATTTAAATGTAATATTTTTTGCTGAGATTTGATGTAGTGACAATTTTGTATCGTGATTATGTAATGACGTCATCACGCAATGACATCACGTCATTTAGCAACTTTTAACAAATCGACCTTCCTTTAACAACTTTCCCTGAAAATGATTTGGCAACGCTGATCAGTACCATTATTAAACAGACCAACAGTTGCCATTCACTGATTTACTCACTGATTTCTAATTTGAATGACAGTATTATATGTATGTATGCAGACAGTTCTGCTCAAAAGTTCACACACCCCTTGCAGAATCACTGAAAGTGTTTATTAACTTGAACAAAATAAGAAGGATCACTTCTTATTTTCCTGCATTTCACTGCTGATTGTACTCTGTATGATTGTGTATGTGACAAATAAACCTACCTTGACCTTGGATCATAAACATTACATGTTATTTTTTATTTAATACTGTCCTCAATAAGCTGCACATTCTTTGGTTTTCCAGCAGATTTCACATTATTCAACTCCTTCCAGTCGTGGCTTTTGTGATTATGAGATCCATCTGTTCACAACTGAAAGAAACAAGATGCACTAAGAGCCGGGGGGTGTAAACTATTTGAATTGAAGGGCAGTACTAAATGAAAAAAACCTGTTCACCCTGTTCAAAAGACTCTTATGACTTTATATCTCACAATTCAGACTTTTTTCCTCTCAATTGCTAGTTTATATCTTGCTATTTTGACTTTTTTCACGCAATTCTGATTTTTTTTTCTCACAGTTGCAAGTTTGACTTATTTTCTCAGAATTGTAAGATATAATCTCACAATTGTGAGTTATAAAGTTCAGCTCTGAGAAAAAAAAAACTGACTTTTTCACAATTCTGACTTTATAGCTTGAGAAAAAAAAGTCAGTATTGCAAGTTTATGTCACACAATATTTAGGAAAAAAAGTCAGAATTGTGATAGAAGTCATTGTAATGATCTTTTTTATTTTTTATTCAGTGGCAGAAACAGGCTTCCATAGACTCATGAACAACCATCACAAAGCATAAAAATAGTTGTGCATCATTCAGATAATAGCACAGTATTAAGAATCAAAGATAAGTAAACTTTTGAACAGATATATTTTTATAAATTCAGCTATTAATTTGCTGCGTGAAAGACAGTATGTAAAACATCTGTTATGTGAAACAGCTTATCCAGGACGGCGTTTTAAAAAAAAAGCACTGTTTATGATCCCTCTCATTTTGTTAAAATAATTAACATTTTCAGAGATTCTGCAAGGGTAATTCTGTAAACTTTTGAGCAGAACTGTGTCATTTTTAATGCATATGGTCAAGAAAACTACTATAAATCACTTGCAAATACACATTTTTATTATGAAAACTCTTTAAATGCAGTACTAATTATGTGAATTATGTTGTAAAACCTAAATCAACAATTATTCATGTATATTGTATAATATAAAGATGTTTTTATTATATTTATTTATTTAGTGTTTATTTATTGATTTAGTCTTTGATGCATCAGTTATTTCTATCTCTTTGTTTTCACATACTGTATTCTGTGTGTTGTTTTATAGATGAGTGTTGGTCCTCTCTGGGCGTTCAGTCGCTCCTCGCCAGCAGCTTCAGCGCCTCGTCCCATCAGCCCGGTCACCCTCCGTCAGCGGGACGTCTGCATGCTCGGAACCCCCACAGTGACCTGCAGGGCTGGAGCCCGGAGCCGGAGGAGTACAGAGAGCTCCCGGCCGGGACCCCCGAGGAGCACAGACACTCGTCACGCGGGCCGTACCTCCAGATAGACCTGCTCAGACACTACAATATCACAGGTCACAAACAACAGCTCATTTAAGAACATACAGTCCAAGAGTTCAGCTACAATGCTGAGGATATTTGAAAATTATATTGTTTAGAATCTCTATTTTAATTTCAGTGTAATTTAGTGACATAACAACGCTGTATATTTTAATGTGCAATGCATTTACAAGTTACAGTCAGCAAAAACTGTAAATAATAATGATAATAACTAGTAAATTTTCTGAAGAAAATTTGGGTGGTGCTTGCTATGGCAACAGTAAGCACTAGGCTTCTGCTAGAGTGTTCTACGTGGTTGCTAGGGTGTTGTTATGTGGTTACTATGAGGTTGCTAGGGCGTTTAGGCTGTTGCTATGTGGTTACTAGGCAGTTCAGGATGGTTGCTAGGGTTTTGCTATGTGGTTACTAGGAGGTTGCTAGGCAGTTACTAGGGCGTTGCTTGGGTGTTTTGGGAGATTGCTAGGACGTTGCTGTGTGGTTGCTAGGGTGTTGCTATGTGGTTACTAGGCAGTTGCTAGTGTGTTCAGGGTGGTTGCTAGGGTGTTGCTGTGTGGTTACTAGGTGGTTGCTAGGGTGTTCAGGGTGGTTTCAAGGGATTTGCTATGTGGTTACTAGGAGGTTGCTACTCAGTTACTAGGGAGTTGCTTGGGTGTTTTGGGTGATTGCTAGGATCTTGCTATGTGGTTACTAGGTGGTTGCTAGGGTGTTTAGGGTGGTTGCTTGGGTGTTTCTATGTGGTTACTAGGTGGTTGCTTGGGTGTTGCTTTGTGGTTATCAGGCGGTTGCCAGGGTGTTCAGGGTGGTTGATAGGGGTTTGCTACGTGGTTACTAGGAGGTTGCTAGGCGGTTACTAGGGAGTTGCTAGGGTGTTGCTGTGTGGTTACTAGTTTCAATGGTGTTCTGGGTGGTTGCTGGGGCTTTGCTGTGTGGTTTCTAGGTTGTGCAGGCTGATTACAAGGGAAATGTCAGTCGGTTTGCTAGGATTATCAGGGTGGTTGCTAGGGCGTTGTAATGTGTTTACTAGGCAGTTTCTAGGGTGGTCTAGGTAGTTGCTAGGGCATTGCTCTTTGGTTTCTAGGGTGTGCTGGGTGATTACAATGGCATTGCTAGGATGTTTGCTAGGTTTAATTGTGTGGTTGCTAGGGTATCGCTGTGTGGTTGCTTGCCAGTTTCTAGGGAATTCTGGATGGTTGCTAGGGCATTGCTAGGTGGTTGATAGTGTTTTATGGGTAGTTACTAGGACATTGCTGTGTGGTTGCTAGGGTGTTGCTAGGCATTTTGTAGAGTTCTCTGGGTGGTTGCTGGGGTGTTTCTTGGCATTTGCTGGGTTGTTCTCAGTGGTTGCTTTGTCTCTGTTTTTCTGGTGCTGAAATATGGCTAATTCAAGACCATAACAGTGAAGCTTTGCTTTTCATAATAAAGCTGAATAAAATGTAACATGTTGTTTGTTTGTGGTGTTGCAGGCGTGTTGACACAGGGTGGTGGCGTGTTTGACACGTTTGTTTCCAGCTTCTATCTACAGTTCAGCAGCGATGGACGTCAGTGGTTCACGTATAAAGAGCTGATCACAGACGCCAGACCCAAAGCTAAGGTGACAGACAATCAACAACAGACAAAATCTCATCTAACACTTCAATTCATGTCCCACTTAAACACTGCATGCAGCAAAACAGAAACATTGACTTCTTTCTGTCTGCTGCGGCAGCCCTCTCAAAGATTATTTTGTGTAGGCTAATTTTGTATGAAAGTATTTTGAATTTGTACTGCAGTACCCATTTCAACCACTAGCTGTCAATATTACATACTGCACCTTTAAGAAATAGGTATTTATATTTGGCTTTTCTGAATGTTTCTTCCAGGTGTTTCAGGGAAACAGTGATGACCGTGGCATAGCTTTGGCCCGTCTGGACCGGATGGTGTCGGCTCGCTTCGTACGAATTCTGCCTCATGATTTTCAGAATGGAATCTATCTGAGAGTCGAAGTCATGGGCTGTGCTGATGGTATCTTTAGTTTCCCTCTCCATTACATTTTAAGTGTCAGAACAGCAAGTGAATAGCCCTAAAATCCATCTAAAATTCTCTGACTCTCATTCCCATCAGAGCATGAGTGGTCAACTCCCGTCCCGCCGCTGCGTCCCTGTAGAGAAAGTGAGTTCCTCTGCGGTAACGGCCGCTGTGTTCCTGCTGGTCCACAGGGGGCGCTGTGTGACGGGATCAACGACTGCGGTGACGGGACAGATGAGCTCAACTGCGGTGGGTACCAGTGTTACTATCATTAACTACAACAAAAAAATATTTTAAAAAATCTATGATAATTTGAATAAAATAACAGCTGAGAAAAAAAAAAAAGTTTTTATTTCTTAGCTTTATTTATTTTAGTTGCCATTTTTATTTATTTTAGTTGGTGTAATAAAATTACTAAAACTGAAATGGAAAACAAAAACTAAATAGACTATTTTTGACAAAAACAATTAAAAAATGACAAAACACAACAAAATTACTAAAATGACTGGTATATTAATGATATTATAAACTAACAGTGGAGGGCATAGACCCAGACTCAATCTGCTGGACAAGCTGGAGTATATTCAGTGGGGAAAAAAAGTCCTTGATTTAGTGTTTTATAAAGCTTGAAAATATATCATTAATTATTATAATACATTTTACATTTTAAAAAGTGCATCAGATTTTACAGATTTAAATAAGTGAACAAATACTGCATGTCACTAATGCATTTATTTAAAATGAAAATCACCATTGAAAATAATGAGAATTACAAAAACTAATTGGAATTTGAAGGGAAAAAATATTAATAATGTCACAGTGCAAAACTTTATTTTGTTATAATTGAAATATTTCTTTTATGTTCAGGAACTCGTCCCGCTCCTACCAGAAGGCCTGAGGTCTGCCCGTCAGGTCAGTTCTCCTGTCCTCCTCCAGGAGGCTGTATCGAGGCGCAGCGCCGCTGTGATGGAGTTCCTCACTGTCCTGATGGAGCGGATGAGAGAGACTGTACACACACAAATATTACCCACGTCACCCCCACCGCTGCCCCTCTCAGGACGCCCAGCAAGAAACCTGTGACCACACCGAGTGCCCTGACCACCACTGTGAGACTTAACCTATTAACCTGTTAACTAGAATCACAGTTAAAGCAAATCAGACAATGACATGCCCAAGCCATAAGTATAGCCATATCACTTAAAAAATAACGATAATATTAATATAAAAAATTTATAAAACTAAACAAACTCTGTCACAATGCAAAATATTTTATATTACATTTATTAAATATGTCTCATTTTCTTTAATATAATATGGCACAAATGGTGTTGATAGAGCTCAAGTAGTACTATTGTGACTCTGCTGTCCAGAAGATTGGTTATAGTTGTGTTTTATTGAATTCTGTTTTTGTTTTTAATGTTTATCAGTTGTATATCAGATACATAGTAATTGTAATTAATCCTGGAATTATATTTTAAATTTGAATTCAAATATTTTTCTTTGCATTTCCTAGGAAGGAGGACCTGGTCAGAAAGGTAGGAACTCATATGATATATTATTATAGTTTTTGTTAATATTCTGAATTAGATTAAATTTTTTTATTAAATTTTTTTCTGTTTTCAGTTTAATTTTAGTTTAATACATTTATTGTGTTTTCATACAAAAAAAACATGTCTATATATTTTTATTCATTTATATTTTATTTGTAGTTATTGTTGTACATCAAGTTAAACTAAATGAAAATGAGAAATCTTGCCTTGACAACTAGCTGAAATATATATATATATATATATATATATATAATGATTTCATCTCATTTGATTTTCATCTTGTCTTATATATATATTTATTATTATTTTTTTTATTTTTTTTTCCAGTTAACATTTTTCAAGTAACAAAAAAGTATTTTATACTTTTAGATTTAGTTAACTGTAATAACCAGACTCTCACCTGTTTGTCACCCATCAGGTGTCTGTTCTTCTGCTCTGGGATTGGAGGATGGGCGTGTCCATTATGGTCAGCTGACCTCGTCCTCATACAGAGAGAATAATCCTGCAGACGCAGGCCGGCTCAACGTCGTACCCAATGTGTGAGCATTTTATTATGATTTAAAGATATAAATGCGTATGAATGCACAAATGAAGAAAATATGACCATCATCTCATCTTGCAAATAGAATAAACAAGATCAACCGCAACATTTTCCATGTACCCTGATGCCTTTGACGTGTTTGTTTTGGTATTTGTAAATGACCAATCTCAGGATGGTGATGGAGCCAGGATGGAGTCCGTTGCCTGGAGACCCTCATCCGTATTTCCAGGTGGATTTCCTGGAGCCCACGTGGATTTCGGGTGTTGTGACGCAGGGCAGTGAGCGCATGTGGGGATACCTGACCAAATACAGACTGGCCTTCGCTTTAGTGGAGAACCACTTCATTAACTTCACTGAGACTGGAGACAGAGGCTCTCCTCCGAAAGTAATCAAACCCATTAGGATTGAGCTGTGTTGATTAAAATGAAAGTTAGCTGATTTAGGAATGAAATGGATCTGTAAATGATGTATATTATTGTGTCCGTGTCAGATATTTGAGGTGAGGATGGTCAGCCGGACACCCGTCACACACTGGTTGGACAGACTGGTCCGAGCTCAATTTCTCCGGATCATTCCTGTAGAGTTTCGCCACACTTTCTACCTCCGTGTGGAGGTGCTGGGATGTAGAGGAGGTACGACTGGTGTCTGCTGTTTTTTCTTTTTAGTTTTCATTACTTCTCAGAGACCTGGGTGAATCAAGTGACCAGGTCATATTTCATACCATTTTACATTAAAAAAGTTGAATCATATTTTAATGACAATTGCTTTTTTTTTTTATTGTTATCATGACAATTAAACACATTAAAATCCCAAACATTACCATAATGCGATGTTATTTTAGTATTACTGATATACTACTATAGTTTGTATTAATATTTTGAATTTTTGAACTTTTTGAATTTTATTTTCATTTTAATTTTAGATACAGTTTTAGTTATTTTGTTGTGTTTGTCATTTTTACTATTTTTTGTTAGTATCCCTCTCTCTCTTTCTAAATTATAATTTTATGTTGCAGTTTTGATTTTATTAATTTTATTACTTTAAGTTAAACTAAACGAAAATGAGAAATGTTGTCTTGGCAACTAGGTGAAAATAAAATGTTACATTTTTTGTATTTTATTTTGTTTCAGTTATAGAACATTTATCATGTAACAAGCATTGGTGTTTATGGTGTTAGTTTTAGTTACCGATAATAACCGCAATTTTTTAATTATATTTTTTTTAAATAATATAATTATTTTTATAGATTTTAAATAAAAATAGCAAACATTAATTAATTCTGTGATCTATGCATTTTTTAGCATTTTCTTTAAGCATTATATAATGCAATGTGTAATATATGTAATATTATCTATTATATCAACCTCAGAAGAAAAAAAATATTGTTTGCAACTAATAGAGTTATTATTTTCATTGTTCTGTTCAGATGAGTTGGTCACCCCTAGCAGTGAAGTGACCACAGCGCCACCTGGTGTACCAGGATTACAGACCCACACCGGACCAACAGGAGGTCCTGGTCACTATAACTACACCTCTGGACGTCCTGGACTTCACACCAAGAGTCCACAGGACGGCAGCCCTGGAGTGGCTCCACCGACACACATCACAACAGCGCCACCTGCTGTCGGTCCGACTGGAGAACCGGGCGTTCATATTCTGACACCGACACCCTACTTCAACACGACAGGTGTGTGTTTGTGTGTTTGACACAGCAGGTGCTGGTGTATAACACTAGTAAATGCTTTCAAAATACTGTCATCTATTTTCTAAAGGATTCTGGGAAACATCTACACCCCCTGATGATGGTTTACCCAGAGTTGTGTGTGTGGAAGGACAGTTTGCCTGCAGGACGTTCGGTTGTGTGGAAGCTGCTCTTGTGTGTGACGGCCGTGAGGACTGTCCCGACGGATCTGATGAAGATCACTGTGGTAAAAATTAAACATTTATTTAGCTAATTACCTGTCATCAGTGTTGAGCAGGCTGCATAGAAACTGCTAATCATAACTGAAGTAGTTCAAATACAGTCAAGTTACCCTTCTGAAAAAGTTATTTAAGAGCTTTATCTTTTTAAATAATGAACTGTCAGAACTGTGATATAATTTATTTCTGCATGCAGAATATTATTTATCTTGCACAAAAACAATGAGGATGTCAATTAAGGTAACAGCATTAGATGCATTTATGTATATCAAATATGCAGAAATAAAACTGATTTCTACATACAGTCAAGCATCAACAACAAACAACAGCATTTCACTTAACGTACATATATGACACATTATTTTAGTATTATTTATGTACTGTTATAATATTTATTAATATTTTGAATTAGCTTTTATTTTTATATTTTTTTCTTCAGATTTTACACCCATAACACTTTTTGTGATGCACATTTATTTTATTTTATTTTTATCAACTAGTAAAGGACAAGCTGAAAATGTGTCTACTAAATGAATACATGTTATTTTTAATAGTGTTGACTCTCCTAACACATATTGACCAGTTTTAATATTATTTGTCTTAATCACAGAATCATGAATAGCACTAATCTCTGTCCTCAGGGTCCGTCACACCCTCTCAGCGCCCCCTGCTGCCCAAACTCTGCTCCTCCAAACAGTTCAGCTGCTGGAGCGGCGAGTGTGTGAGTTTGGATAAGAGATGTGACCTGCACAGAGACTGTGCCGACGGCTCGGACGAGAGCGACTGCTGTGAGTCCAGAAACACATCTCAGATGTCTATGTGAGCTGATCTCAGGTCAGGTGCATTGTGGGATTGAGAGGTCTGTTTGTGTCCTGCAGTCGACTGTATTCTGTCTCCCTGGACGTCCTGGAGTCAGTGCAGTGTGTCATGTGGTCTGGGGTCTCTTTTCCGCCAGAGGAACATCCTGAGAGACGCCCGGCCGGGGGGATCCTGCGGCGGCGCACAGTTCGACAGCCGCGCGTGTTTCCTGCAGGCCTGTCCTGGTACAAACATGTTTCTGTATTAACACTCATAATGCATTCAAAACCTGCATACTGTTTTTGCATTCAACATAATATTATATGTCAAAATTAAAAGACTTTTCAACTGAAACCAGATTTTATCTGATTATAACTTCTCATCAGTGAGTGAATGTGCAAATATTTCAAAGTTTTGAATGTTATTGTGTTATTACTATAGTTACCCCGTTTCTATTAATAATAAAAGTAAGACATTTTTGGAATTTCAAGTTATACATGAACTATAGCAATGCAAGAAAATATATTGCATATATGCATGAGAAATTTATATTTGAATATATCATTATATGAAGTTTATAAAAACAAATAATCTGAGAATTGCCATAGTTAACATAATTAATTATTGAAATGAATTTAATTAAACTCTGTTGATCTTGTAACTTAAAAACAGTCATAATTTATGAAACATATGCACAATATTTTACAAAACGACATTAAAACAACATAAATGTTACCATGGATTTTTTTTAAACAAAATATATTCATTTGACTTGCAAAAGCCATGGCTTTCAGATGAAAAAGATGATTATTTTTTCATGCTGGATCATCAATATGCAAAGGGAAATGTGGACTTTATTTTTTCTAATTTTTAAAAATATTATTTATTGTACGTTTTTTAAATAGTTTATTTATGTCATTTATATTCGTTATGTGTTTGTGTGTGTGTGTGTGTGTGTGTGTGTGTGTGTGTATTCATGTGTATCACTAAAATTCAGTTCTAAAAGTGTGTGAGAAATATAGGAAAGAGGCTACATATATTATAATAATATATCATTGTTATATGTTATACATACCTTTTTTAGGTATTTAATAACAAAAAATAAAATTCTAGTAATATTAATAATAATATACATGTTAAATTATAGTCATTTGAAAAGGAAAATTAAAAAAAAAAAAAAAAAGGAAATAATTTTTATTTTAATAATATTTAATAGATTATTTCAGTGTTAAATTGAATTATTATTTTTTATTATTGTTTCTTTAAAAAAAAAAGAAGAATTTTTTTTTTTGTTGTTTTCATTTCATCAAATGGGATTTTTTTTTAAAGTACCTCTTCTGGGTCCAAACTGAGCTGAATATGTTATTATTGGTATGCTCTCATCTCTAAAAACATCTCTTAACCGCAGTAAAATCACTGTAACGCACGGATTGGAGGCTCATTGTTTTCTCTGATGAATTCTCTGTTCTCAGTGGACGGTCAGTGGTCGGAGTGGACGCAGTGGTCCGGTTGTGACGTCCCGTGTGGTGGAGGACTGATGGTGAGGAACAGGACCTGCTCGAATCCTCCACCTAAAAACGGTGGGAGAGACTGTGAGGGGATGAGCAGACAAACACACACGTGTAACACACAGACCTGCGGTCCGAACACAGACACACAGAGCGGTGAGCAATGCTACACTTCTCATATTCACATGCTGCATGGTGGTTTAAAAAGCATGCATGATTGTTGTATGAAGTTATATTTTGCTATAGTGCAACAGTCCTTATTCTGAAATTTAGACAGTTTTTGCAGACTATTATTTGTAGTTTTCTGTATGCTCTTGTTGAATGAGATTGTTTGCTGCAGGCTGCACTGGAGGAATGATCCTGGTGGAGGAGTCGGATTGTTTGGCTGGAAAAATCAACCCGTGTCCCGTGACCTGCTCTGACCTTCGTTCTGAGAGGAACTGCACCTTAAACTGCACTACAGGTACAACCTCACCGCCATTTCAAGGCTGGTTATATATATATGTGTATATATAAAGACACCCACATACAGCATATGTTTTGAAAATATTTACATGTATTTACATGTATATATTTATATTCATATAATTTATATTATATATAAATATATTTAATATATAAATTTAACACATTTTTCTTAAATATATACATGCATGTGTGTGTATTTATATATACATAATAAATATACACAGTACACAAGCATATATTATGTAAACAAAAACTTTTTTTAATCATAATCATTTGACAGCACTACATATTAATAATTATTACAATTTGTTATATTAAATGTTTTATTTTAATAAAAATAAATAATTAAATTTAATAATAATAATTTGTTATTTTAATATTTATTAAAGAATTTCAATATATTTTTAATATAAATAATTATAAATAATTAATGATACATAATTAATACATTTTCTTATTTTAGTAATATTTAATAAGCTATTTTAATGTTGTATATATATGATTTATGTATATATGATTGTTCTTTTGTTGGTTAGGATGTCGTTGTCCTCCTGGACTCTTCCTACAAGACGGCCGTTGTGTCAATGCCAGCAAATGTGAGTGTTTATGGGAGGGTTCGGTCATCCAGCCTGGACAGGAAGTCAGTAACGGCAGCTGCAGCACATGGTCAGTAGATTCATTTGATTGCTGAGCGGTTCTTCTGATGATCTGGCCGTGTTTAATGCTGTAAATGCATGTCATGATGTTTTATCCAATCACACAGTGTGTGTAAAGAAGGGCGTGTCATCTGTGATGAATCCAGCTGTGTCGCTCGCTGTGATTGGTCGGCCTGGTCTTCATGGACGTCATGTGACAGCAGCTGTGGGACAGGAATACAGCACCGTTACAGGTGGACTGACTGATTTACGAACCATTTATTAAAGTTATATTCTGTAGTTTTTTTCATGCATGTAAAAACCAGCAGGAAAACATGTTTTTATTACATTGAAAAAAGACATTTGTATTCATATTTAGAATTAGCTGAATTGTATTAATATTTTGAATTATTAATGAATGAATGGTCTATGCACAGATCTCCTCTGAGTCCAGTGGGAGTGCTGAATGTGGAGCCGTGTGAAGGAGACTCTACTGAAGCCCGTCAGTGCTACACGTCCTGCTCTGAGGGTAACATCAGAACACACTGTTAGTGTATAACACTAGTGTTAGAGCAGATAATGACTGTGAGGTGTGCAGGTCCTGAGGGAGTGTCGTGGAGCGAGTGGACGCTGTGGTCCGAGTGCAGTAAGACGTGTTTTCATCATGTGGACGCTGTGGGACTGAGACGGCGCTTCAGGAGCTGTAATCACACACACACCAGCACCTCCTGTGGAGGAGACGCAGAAGAACACGAGCCGTGCAACACCGTCCACTGCCCCGGTACACACCACATCTCCAAACACACTTAATTATAGCACTGGAAATTAGACTCATTTGCTCTTAGTTGCAAAGATGCATACAGCTTTTGAGAAGTTGACGTTTCACCATTCATTTTTACATTTCACATTCAATGTTTTCTTTCAAATTTAAACAATAAATAAGTACTAAATTAACAAAATGACCAAATATGTTAATAAAGTCAAAAGGCAAATTTTACCTAAACATTATTCTAATATATTAACTTAAGTAATTCTAAAATAAATAATCAAATTAAATAAAAATATGAATAATATATAATATATAGCTTATTATTAACAGTTGTTATTATCATTATTAATTAACAGTTGTCGAAGCAACATTTCTAACTTTCATTGAAGCACTAAAATTAAAACTGAAAATAAAATTAACAAAACTAAAACTGAACTAAAACTAGACCTTAAAATTAAATGAAACCCAAATAAAAATATTAAAATAACTAACAAAAATAACAAAAGCACATAACAAAATTGATGAAAATTTTACTAAAATTAAAATGAAAACTAAACTAAAACTGAAATAAAAATTAATTATATGTAAATAATAGTATACAAAATTCATAAAAATTACAAAAGCACATACAAAAATAGCTAAAAATTTAACCTAAATTAAAATGAAAACTGAACTACAACTAAAGCTAAAATAAAAATAAATTAGACCTAAATAGTAATAATAAAAAAAAAAAACTAAAAATGACCAACACATAAAAAAATTGCTAAAAATAAAATTAAAATCATGTAGTATAAAAAGCATAAAAATAAAAGCTAATTCACAATAAGAAATTATAAAACTAAAATGAATAAAAATAAAATGATAAAATTAATAAAAAATTATACTACTACATAAATAATACAAATAAAATCTTATAAAAAGAAAATTATTTAATTCTTTATTACAGTGGAAAGAAATACGAAATTTAATTAATCTTAAAAAAAAAGTAAAAAAAAAAAGCAATTTTTGTCCAAAAAACAAACAAACAAAAAAACAAAACAAACAAACAAAAAAATCCTCTATACTTGTACAAGCTCAAATTTTTGTCAAGCACTGCAGTTTCTCTGACAGTTTGTCTCTCGTGTGACACTAGTGAACGGTGGCTGGTCGTCCTGGTCCAGCTGGTCTGTGTGTTCATCTGAGTGTGACTCTGGTGTTCAGACGAGAGAACGCTTCTGCAGTTCTCCTCCGCCGCTGTACGGAGGCCTCGGTTGTCCCGGGCCGCACATACAGACACGAGACTGCAACGTCCAGCCCTGCTCTGGTAAATCACACATAAACCTGCTGGAACCTCCCCATAGCTTCTGCTGATGTGCGTGTTTGACTGGTGTGTGTGTGTGTGCTGCAGGTGTGTGTCCGGACGGCATGAGCTTCCTGTATAAGGCTCAGTGCGAGGCTCAGGGTGGCGCGTGTCCACGAGTGTGTCTGGATGCCACGGCGGATGTGGAGTGTGCCACCGAGTGTTATGATGGCTGTTACTGTTCTCCTGGTTTCTATCTGTTCAATAACACCTGTGTGCCTCTCCACCGCTGCCCGTGTTACCATAAGGGGGCGCTGTTCATGCAGGGAGACAGTGTGCCCAACGACAGCTGTAACAACTGGTAACTTACTTTCAATTCATATTTTTATTCAGCAAGGATGCATTAAATTGATCAAAAGTGACAGTAAAACATTTATAATGTTACAAAAGTTTACTATTTTAAATAAATGCTGTTCTTTTGAACTTTCTGTTCATCTGTGAATCATGAAAAATAAAATGTATCACAGTTTCCACAAAAATATTGTGCAGCACAACTGTTTTCAACATTGGTAATAATCAGAAATGTTTCTTGAGCAGCAAATCATCATAATATTATCATTTCTGAAGATCATGTGACACTGAAGACTGGAGTAATGATGCTGAAAATACAGCTTTGATCACAGAAATAAATTACATTTTAACAGATATTCACATAGAAAACAGTTATTTTGAATTGTAATAATATTTCACAATTTGTACTGTATTTTTGATCAAATAAATGCAGCCTTGTTGTGCAAAAACACACTTTTTGACCCTTTTTTCAACAAGGTTTGTCTAATTTTGAATTTGTTTAAATATTCACTTAAATAGTCAGAATGACCAATGCATTTTTAAAAGTAAAATTTTTTCATATATTTTTTATACAAAAATGCATATATTTTAATATGGTCTTGAATGAATTATAGTGTGATACTGCATGATACTGCTATAATATTACAGTAACATGTCAACCACCCTTGAGATTTTTCAGTGTTGTATAGTTATGATAATGATTAACATGATAAACGGTTTATCACTTGTTGTTTTGCATGTATATTTAGCTTCTCTGTTGAGTTCCTCTGACAGTCTCTTGTGTTTGCTCACAGCACGTGTGTTAATGGAGAGATGCAGTGTGGAACAGCGCCCTGCCCTGGTGAGAATCACATCATATTCTGTTTCTCATCTACCTAGGCTGGGAAGGGTTTTTTATTTCTTCTTATTCTCTGCAGTGGATT
This sequence comes from Schizothorax lantsangensis, assembly GCA_027422415.1. Lineage (NCBI taxonomy): Eukaryota > Metazoa > Chordata > Actinopteri > Cypriniformes > Cyprinidae > Schizothorax > Schizothorax lantsangensis. Next base: position 24,360,680 of record CM049863.1, read on the forward strand.
GTGGGTGGAGTGAGTGGACGGCCTGGAGCGCATGCAGTCGCACATGTGACGTGGGCATCAGACGCCGCTATCGGTCAGGAACCAATCCAGCGCCGGCGTTTGGTGGCCGTGCTTGTGAGGGCGAGCGCATCGGACTGGACACATGCAGCATTACACCTTGTTTCGGTACAGTGACCCCATGACAACACGACTAAAGACTTTCTGCAATTAAGAGTTGAACACAGGTCAATAACATAATAAAAGCTTTAATGGCACACAGCAATTTACAGTTACACACACACAGATATATTTGCAATAAATGTTAACAAAAAAAAACAGATTTTTAGTTTTTGTTGATTAACTAACAAAAACTAAAACTAAAATAAAAATTATATATATAAAATTACTTTATGGACATATTTAAAAAAAAAATAATTGACAAAAGCAACAAGTTTACTAAAACTTTAACTAAAATTAAAATAAAAATGGAAAATGTTAAAATGAAAACTAATGCAAAATAGCTATTATAGCTATAATAGTATCAGTGCTAAAAAATATATTTTTTTTGTGATCAACTTTTTGTTCAAATTTAAAATGTACACATCAATTTTGATGCAGCATACATGTAACAATAACATACATGATATTTATGCATATAATGCAAAAAAACTATATAAAATTTCTAAAACCAAAACAAAATGTATACTGTATATCAAATAAATGGTTGAAATTAAATAATAAATTGTAAATATGTTACTAAATTAAAATAAATATGAACAAATCAAAATATAGATATAAAGTAAATAAATAAATACAAAAGCTAAGTGTGAAGGCCTGTTTGCTAGGTGCTATTCGGTATTTTAATGCATTAATAAAAATGCAGAACTGTTTGTATTTGTATGAATGTGAATGACACAAATTTTGCAGGGTGAAGCCACGCCTTCTAATGAATAATTATGAGGCGTCACTGATTTATTCCAAAATAAAGGCCTATAAAACAGAAAATCATTAACCTCCATCCAGGAGGTCTGACCCTGTAAAGTGACTGTGCATGTGATATTTGTGGTCTCTGTGTTCAGGAGTGAAGGGCCCGTGGAGCCCGTGGTCCGAGTGTTCGGTTCCCTGCGGCGGAGGATACAGGAGCAGAACCAGAGGTCCGGTCAGGACTCACGGGACGCCTCAGCAGTTCAGCGCCTGTAACCTGCAGCCCTGCGGTCAGTGATGGACACGTGTGTGTTTGTGTGAGCTGAGACCTGTAACCTCATCATTTCTGTGTGTGTGTGTGTGATCTCAGGGAACGGAAGCGCTTGTACAGACGGTCAGGAGTGGGTCGCGTGTGTGAGAGAGGAGCTGCTGTGCTCAGATTTGGGGACAGAGGTCCACAGAAACACCAGCTGTCTGGCCGGGTGCCAGTGTCCCGACGGGTCGGCCCTACAGGTGTGTGTGTGTGTGTTTCTGTATGTCTGATTATGTCTGTGAAGAGTCTGTGAGTGTATACCTGTCATTTGTTTTGTGTGTGTGTGTGTGTTTTAGGATGGCGAGTGTGTGTCTCTGTCGCTCTGTCACTGTCATGTTGATGGAGAGCAGTACAAACCCGGAGCCACAGTCACCAAAAACTGCAACAACTGGTAACAACATGCCAACAATAGATTCACTTTTTAAAATTAATTTTAATAAACCTCAAAATCATTGAAAACATGAGCAATATATTTTATTATTTGTAAATTAATAATTATTTTAACATGCTTTTACCAGCAATGCCTATATGAATATATAAGTATTTTTAAAATGTAAAATGTTAATATATTTAATTGGTAGAATAACTTTTTTTAAAAACTTAAAAACTTTGACAACATAAGCAATATCATTTTATTCTATAATATTATTCTTTCTTAATAATTAAGAATTTATTAATGCATTTAACAGTAACACATATAAGAATACATTTAAAATGTCAATATATTTTAGTGAAAGTTTTTAATTATTATTTTTTATTATTTAACAGTTGTACATATATATGAATGTGTAAAAACATGTTAATGTTATTTTTTTAAATAAATAGATAGAATACCTTATAAAAATACAAAATATTTTATAATTTTCAATAATAATTATTATTAATAAAATATCTGTATAAATGAAAATTATATTAATAAAATATATTATGTTATATAATATATTTTTATATTATTAATAATCTTTTTAATAATACTAATAATAATAATAATTATTATTATTATTAATTATGCATTTAATGAGATTGCATATGATATGAACATATAAATATATAAGTGTTATTTATTGATTATGTATTTTCTTTCTGCAGCACGTGTGAATCAGGAAAGCTGGTGAACTGTATGAGTGTGGAGTGTGACGGTAAGAGGTTTAGAGATGCTCTTGTGTCTGTAACACACTCTCTGATGTGTGTGTGAGACTCTGTGTGTGTGTGTGTTTCAGTGGATGGCGGCTGGTCGTCCTGGACTCCGTGGAGCGTGTGTTCTGTGACGTGTGGTGCTGGTCTGCAGTCACGCTATCGCTTCTGTTCGGATCCGGAGCGAGCTGGGAACGGACTGCCCTGTGTGGGACAGGACCGAGAGGACAGTGTGTGTGCTTCAACACCCTGCAGCCGTGAGTGAGAGATATACAGTAGTCAACATTTGAAGTGGATCAAAGTTCATCAAAGTTGTCCTAAGACAAGAATTCATTGGTTGTAGGTTTTAGGACAACTTTGATGAAAGGTTTTGATCCACTTCAATTGTTGACTACTGTGTATACAGTCAAACCAAAATTTATTCAGACACCTTCAACATTTCTCACATTATCACAGTTTATTTGCTATAGTTTAGAAAATGGTAAGAAAATATGTCAATAACTCAGAGTTAAACTGTGTCAGAACAAATTGATCTTGATAATGTCAGATAACTTTGATAGAAAGGTATGTAATGAATTCGGTTGAATAGCTGTCAGCTGTTAAATTTAAGAACACAATTAGATAATATCAATTTAGCTCAACCAATTACTAAGCAATGCTTCATTTTGTTCAGTCTGTGGTGTAAAAAGATCACATTAGCAATTAAAGAAAAACACTTCAGCAAAACATGGTCAGGTCAAAGTGTCTCAATAATTTTGGTCCCAAATTTTACTGGTAGTCCACTGTATGAAGAATTTTTGGGTATAATATGTCACTTTATTGGTTTTACTTTATATGTTTACTTTATATCCTCACTTATATACACACACACACACACACACAGATCCAACAAAATCTATAAGAGTATAAATCAAAACAAAAACAACGGTGATTTGCAAGAGCATGAAAGAACCCTTTAAATGTCAGATTGTTTTGTGTTGTTGTGTCTGAAGGGGACGGAGGCTGGAGTGACTGGTCGTCCTGGACAGACTGCAGTAAGTCGTGCGGTGGAGGAGTGAAGAGCCGCAGACGGGACTGTGATCGGCCCTTCAGAGGAGGAGACGGAGACTATTGTGAAGGACTGGGGACGGAAGTCATCCTGTGCAACACACACCACTGTCCAGGTGTGTGTGTGTGTGTGTGTGTGTGTGTGTAGCTAGACAATGACATCTCCGAATTCAATAATGAAACGCCCTTAACTGAAAATTGAGTGTTTAATCTTATTATTATACATTACTGACACTCTATCCTCCAACTTGATACTGTTAAGTGCTTTGACACAATCTGTATTGTTAACAGCGCTATATAAATAAAGGTGACTTGACTTGACTTGACTTGTGTGTGTGTGTGTGAGAGAGAGTAAGAGTGTGTGTGTGTGAGTGAGTGAGTGAGTGAGTGTGTGTGTGAGTGTGTGTGTGTGTGAGAGTGTGTGTAAGAGTGTGTGTGAGAGTGTGAGAGTGTGAGTGAGAGCGTGTGTGAGTGCGTGTGTGAGTGCGTGTGTGAGAGAGTGTGTGAGAGAGTGTGTGTGAGAGCGTGTGTGAGAGCGTGTGTGAGTGCGTGTGTGAGAGAGTGTGTGAGAGAGTGTGTGAGAGAGTGTGTGAGAGAGTGTGTGTGAGAGTGTGTGTGAGAGTGTGTGTGTGTGAGTGTGTGTGTGAGAGAGTGTGTGAGAGAGTGTGTGAGAGAGTGTGTGTGAGTGTGTGTGTGGGAGTGTGTGTGTGTGTGTGTGTGTGTGTGTGTGTGTGTATGTGTGTGTATGTGTGTCTGTCTGTCTGTGTGTGTGTGTGTGTGTGTGCGTGTGCGTGCGCGTGTGTTCACTACATGTTAACTCTGATCTCTGTCTCTAGTGTCATCATGTTCACATGAGCCAGGAAGTGTGTTTAGTGCCTGCGGACCCTCGTGTCCACGATCATGTGATGACCTCACTGTGAGTAAAAGAATTAAACGTCATATGAAGTTATCTTCATATGATAGCTAAATCTGTGTGCGTGACATATGAGGACACAAATTTGTATAATGACATGGGTATGACATAGGCATTACAAGGAGATGGTGACTTTTCTGGACATTATCTCATGTCCCCATTTTTCAAAACGCTTATAAATCATACAGAATGAGTTTTTTTGAGAAAGTAAAAATACACAAAGTTTCCTACAAAATAGAAAATACGGTTTGTACAGTATAAAAGCCATTACACCTATGGAGTGTCCCCACAATTCACAAAAACAAACGTGTGTATTTTATAGTGTATTTGTAATATGAAAGTAAATGGAAGGGATGGATAGATTATAATACATATATGAATATGTAAATATATGTTTATAGATAGATTGAAATTTCATTGTGCATTTAAGAATAATATGAATATATACTGTAAATACATATAAAATGCTAATATATTTTATAGATGGAATAAAATAATTGAAAACAATATTTTATTGTTTTTAACAATTAATAATAATTTTTATTATGCATTTAAGAATAATACATATAATATGAATAAATAAGTAAATATAAAATGTTAATAGATTTTAAAGATAGATATATAGACTTTTTATTATATATTCAAGAATAATACGAATGTATAAATACTTCTGAAACATGTAAATCTATTTTATAGATGGATAGAAAAAAATAGCTGATTCTTCAAATATAAATATTCTTAAATTTTAATAATTACTTACTAATGTGTGTGTGTGTGTGTGTGTGTGTGTGTGTGTGTGTGTGTGTGTGTGTGTGTGTGTGTGTGTGTGTGTGTGTGCGTGTGTGTGTGCGTGTGCAGTACTGCGAGTGGCGCTGTGAGCCAGGCTGTTACTGCACGGATGGTAAAGTTCTGGACTCAAACGGGACGGAGTGTGTGGAGCGGGACACATGTCCCTGTCTGGACCTGCACACAGGACAACGGGTCCGTCCCGGAGAGACCGTCCTGACTCCAGACGCCTGCAACAACTGGTGAGAATCCCAGAGACACCTCAGAGATCACACGTCTGCTTTCATTTAGATCATGTGATTCATACGTGTTTGATCATATTCCAGCACCTGTGAGGGAGGGAGACTCACCTGCGGTGAACAGCCGTGTCCAGGTTTGTCCCTTCATAATCATCTCAGTCATCTGTGTGGGTTATTAGATAGTGATGTGTTTCTGTGTGTGTCAGTGGATGGAGGCTGGTGTCAGTGGTCTGAATGGACGCCCTGCTCAAAGACCTGCGGGATGGAGTGGGTTTCCCGATACAGGAGCTGCGCCTGTCCTGAACCCAGATCAGGAGGAGCGCCGTGTCCAGACCAGCAGGAGGAACACGCCGGACTGGGAGTCCAGATCCAGAGACAGCCGTGCCCATCCGTCTCCTTCTGCCCCGGTGAGACTTTCATCAAAACAGATGATAGATAGATGGATAGACAGACAGACAGACAGACAAATAGATGATTTTTATTACGCATTTAAAAATAATATGAATGTATAAATACATATAAAATAGGTTAACATACTTTGTAGATTAATTAGTTGTGCAAAAGATAAAAAAGATAATAGTATCTACAATTTAATTTATTTAATTAATAATAAAGTAATAGAAGAATAAATAAATAAATGAAATTATAATATTGAACAATGTAAAAGTAGAAGTCTCTAAAGCTCAGGTTGCATTTATTTGATCAAAAATGCAGTAAATTCAGTAATACTGTGAAATATTATTACAATTTCAAATATCTATTCTATTTTAATACATTTTAAAATGTAATTTATTCATGTGATGCAAAGCTGAATTTAGGGTAAAAATGTTGTTAATTTGGTTAATTATAATCATTTTGTTGTGTGTTTTAGTTTTAGTTTTTTAGGTTTTTTTTAAATAGCGACTTAACTAAACAGAAATGAGAAAATTTGCCTTTGCAGCTAACCTAAATACGTTTGTTTTTTATATTCTATTATTAGTATTAGTTTTATATTCTATCATACATTTTTGTTCATCTTTAAAGTATAGTATTTCAATTAATGTAAATGTTTAGTATTTTTAGTTTTAGTTAACAATAACAGCACTGGTTTAAATTACTCAAAATGATATAATCAGCAGTAGATGAACATTTTGATGCAACATTACATTTTGATATGAAAAAAATATGTATTTATGACAAAAAGTGTGTTTATGACAAATATGTAAATATGGCAAATTTCAGCAAATTTGAGACAGCAAAAATTCATGAAATAAACTAATGGTTATTTAAATCAATTTACAGCCCTCAGAATTTAGTTTATTATAATTATGTGAAAGATCATGACCTGCAGTCAGTCTGTTGTTAAATGTTCCTGATCTCTCTCTCTGTGTGTGTGTGTGTAGTCCACGGCTCATGGGGCTCCTGGAGCTCGTGGTCAGACTGTGACGCGTGTGCCGGTGTGTCTGTCAGACAGAGGGAGTGTAACAGTCCTCCGGCGCGGTTCGGCGGTCTGTCCTGCCTCGGAGAGAGTCGACAGAGCCGTGGCTGTCATGATAACATCACCGTCTGCTCAGGTCAGCTGATTCTACAGTCATATGAACATCAGAAACTATTCCAGACTCCTGTCGTGATATATTTCTATCCTCATCTGTAGACTGTGGAGGAGGACAGGAGCAGTGGCCCTGCGGGAAGCCCTGTCCGCGCTCCTGCTCTGATCTGTACGGAGACACGGAGTGTGTGGATTCTCTGGGATGCAGCTCGACCTGCGGGTGTCCAGGAGACATGCTGCTGCAGGACGGTCTGTGTGTGGACAGAGAGCTGTGCCGCTGTAAATATCACAACATCAGCGCAGGTACAGAAGAGATGCTCAGTGCTGCTGCCACAACACAAATATTCTTTCAATCTGTGTCATTTTCATAGTTACTTTACTATAATTGTTCATATTTTCAATTAGTTTTTATTTTTATATTTTAAGTTTTAGTCATTTGGTAGTGTGTTTCAGTTTTTTATATTCTATTTTATTTCTGTTAATGTTTAATTTTTCATTTAATGTTTTTTATATTTTTAGTTTTAATTTTTTCATTAATTTTAGTTAAAGTTAGCTAAAGTTAAAGTCATTTTGGTTAAAGTCATTTTGTTGTGTTTTTTTATTATTTCCATTTTTTAGTTTTAGTTTTATTATTTTTTAATTTATTTATTTTGATCTTAGTTTTAGTAATTTTAGTACTTTAACTTAAACTAAACAAAATTTTGAAATATTATTTTATTTCTGTTAATGTTTAATTTATTTTTAGATTTTGTTAAAGTTTTTAGTTAATTTAAATTCAAGTTTTAGTAATTTTGTGTAACATTTTGTTAAATATGACAACTTGGTTTTTACTTTGGTTTCAGAAATTTTAGTACTTCAAATTTCAACGAAACAAAAATGTGAAATTTTGCCTTCACAACTAACTGAAATAAAATAAGTTTACATTTTAATGAATGTAATTTTTGTTAGTTAATGATAACACTGATTTAAGTACATATAGAACTATATCGAAGTTTTACACACTGAAATGACATGCAGAACACTTTACTGTATGTCTCCGCAGGAATAGACACAGGTAATGTTTCCTGGTCTTGGCCGGATGCATCAGACTGGCATCATGTGGCTCCAGGAGAGACCATCAGCACTGACTGTCAGAACTGGTACAGTGGGCTTTTTCTCATGATTGTTTAGTGTCAAAGTGAGCTTATTAAACACTAAGGAAGTCTTTGTCCCACACCTTATTGAGCTGTTTACTGTCTACATAGGCATAAATATTTTTAAAAAATGTAAGGAAAGGCAGCTCACTAGACACTGAAACAAAACTATAATTGTTTCTTTATCTCTGTGTCTGTATGTTTTTCGATCCTTCTGTCCAGCACCTGTGAAGCAGGTGTCCTGCAGTGTGATTCAGTTCCTGGTTGCCATGTCGACGGCAGCTGGGGCCAATGGGCTCCCTGGTCTGAATGCTCCACCCAGTGTGGAGGCGGGGCTAAGATCCGGACGCGTGAGTGTGATAACCCCGCCCCTCAGAGCGGAGGCAGAGAGTGTGTGGGATCCGGCCGACAGCAGAAAGCCTGTAACACTCACAGCTGCACAGGTGAGTCAGTGTGACCGATGCCACCTTTCACATACACTGTGTGCAGAATCTCTATATTCTCTGTCTGTATGATGGCTCCTGTAGACTCCGGTCCGTGGTTCGACTGGTCAGCATGGTCAGCCTGCACCGTCAGCTGTGGAGGAGGGTCTCAGAGCCGTACCCGATCCTGCCGGACGCCGCCGTGTTCGGGCATGAGACGCCAGAGCAAGACCTGTAACACACAAGTGTGTCTGGGTACGACAAACACTCGATCAGCGCTCCCTCTGATCAATCAGTCATAATAATAGTTTTATGAAACTAAATTCAGAAAAACATCTGCAAAACTTGTCATAAAACATGTCCAGGTCATACTTCCCACCAAAATAAATGATATTTTGCCTAAAGAAAACAAAGCTTAAATTTAGATGCTTAAGGTGGTCAGTGTGATTGGGGATTTAATGCAAAACACAAATAAATAATGAAACGAAAACAAAGCCTATTTTTTATGGCCATTAAGATGGTTAGTGTGATTTGGACTTTATGCAAAAAAAAAAAAAAACATTTTAAATAAAAAATTAATGCTAAATTAAAAAAAAAATCAAGATCAAAATACATAATGCAAAATAAATAATGCAACAACAACAACAAAACCGGCCTGTTTTTAGGACCATTAAGATAGTCAATGTGATTGGGGCTTAATGCAAAAATAAACAAATAAATGCAAAATAAGTAAATAAAATAAAAAAAACACAAAGCATTTTTTAATCGGTGTGATTAGGACTTGATGCAAAACAAGCAAGCAAACAAACAAAAACAAATTAATAAATAAAATTAGTCATTTGAAATAAATAAATAATACAATATAAATAAATATTGTGAAATAATTAAATAATGCAGAATTAAGGAGACAAAGCATATTTTATGACCATTAAGATGGTCAGTGTAACTGGGGCTTAATTCAAAAATAAACAAAGAAATAAATCATTCAAAACAAGCAAATAATGCTAAATCAATAAATGACTGACTGAATGAATGATCTCATTTTATTTCTTGGTAGAAATATAAAAGTATAAATACAATGAACTTCTGAATGAAGTGTTAACCAGCCTGTTAGATGCTGTTTTTATTCTTTCAACCCATTACTGAGCTTGCACACACAGGATTGTGGGATTTCACAGGAAGTAAAACCCCTTCAAAAAGCCAACCAGATGGAGAAATGACAGGATATTTGAGTCAGATTTGCTGTCTCTGCACACAGCAGATTTTTAATGTTACAGACACAGACCAGGATTTCACAGCAGCTTAAATCCTTCATGAAATTGGTTTGTTTTCTTCTCAGAAAACATATTTAAATCATGTTTGTTTTGAAACACGATGTGAGGGCTTCAAGAACATTTGAATACCTCAGATTTATCCTGTGATTATATATTGAACCTTCCTCCGTGAGCGGTGATCCTGTGACAGCAGGAAGTGCTCTCAAACAGGTAGTTTAGTGGATCTCAGTGTCTGTAAGACCCATCTAACATTCAGTCAGTGTGAAGGTCTCAGAGCTCCAGTCAAGGTTAACAGAGAAGACACTGTCTTCATTTAAAAGTGAAATGTCCCAGCATCCCCTGTGTTCTTCTCTCCAAATCCCCTGCAAATTCAAATCAGCCATTTTTACAGATCTGTTATGAGAAAAGTGCCTGTCCTTGAGCCCTATTCTATATGCATTATTCATATTTCAATATTTTAGCTAGTGTTTGAATTGTATAATGACTTTCAGGGGGTTTGCTTTATGGCTCATTCTCATCAAACAGTCATTTTAAACCAAACTCTGACTGTTTTTGTAATGTATTTGTGTGTGTGTGTGTGTTGGTCAGAGGTGGGCTGTCCTCCCGGCCGTCTCTATCGGGAGTGTGAGCGCGGTGAAGGCTGTCCGTTCAGCTGTTCTCAGGTCAGAGGTCACGAGGGCTGTTATTCTGAGGGTTGTGAGGAGGGCTGCCACTGTCCGCTCAACACCTACCAGCACAACGGATCCTGTGTTTATGTGAGCGCACAATCATGTCATACATGCTGGAAATACACACTTCACTGGTGATTATGATAAAGTACATACTTCAGAGTATTTATTAACACTACGACATCATAAAACTGCATCCTCATACCACAGACCAATCATTAACTAAAATCATTAATCATTTACTTAAAATAAATAAGCATAAAATATATACAAATTAAATACTATTTATTTATTTATGTAAAAATTAATTTATTAATTACATTTTTATAAAATTAAACATTATTACAATTATTATTAATTATTATTTTATATATATATAATGTATATTAGTGCTGTCAAATGATTAATCGCGATTAATCGCATCCAAAATATAAGTTTTCGTTTACATAATATATGTGTGTTCTGTGTATATTATTTATTTATATATAAATACACAAACATACAGTATATATTTTTAAAATATTTGCATGTATTTACATGTGTATATATTTATATTCATATTATAATATATATAAATATATTTAATATATAAACATAACATATTTTTCTAAAATATATACATGCATGTATGTGTATTTATATATACATAATAAATAAACACAGAACACACATATATTATGTAAACAAAAACTTTTATTTTGGATGCAATTAATTGTTTGATAGCACTAATATACGTATATATATACTGTGTGTGTGTAATTTTTATAATTTATTACATATCCATATGTCATTTTTAATCTTTAATTTATTATATATCCACCATATTGAAAAAAAATGCAATATACTATTGAGATGCATAAATATAATATACAAGACATATAAGTATGGATAGCATACAGTTATTAGTGTTTTTATTCTTGACCTAGTTTGCATTGCAGTGGTAATAAAATAGTTAAGTATGTGAAATCATTTTAAAAAGCTGTTGTGTGTGTTTGTAGGAGTGTCCATGTTTGGTGGACACTGACTTCCTGACCTCTTTACAAAGCGTGTCGGCGACCCCTGACCTGACCCCTGACCTCCAGAACATCACACTAGGGTCCGAGCTGATGTCTGGAGAGGAGCTGATGCATGAATGCAGTTCCTGGTAACAGAAAAATTATATTTTCACCTAATTTTTAATTAAGAATTTTCTATTTGTCAGTAATATATTTGTCTCTTCTGAAGCTCGTGTGAACATGGACTGTGGAACTGCTCTCTGGTTCCGTGTCCCCGTGATGGAGGTCTGTCTCCTTGGGGCCCCTGGGGCCCCTGTTCACTCAGCTGTGGGGGCCTCGGTCAGAAGAGTCGCAGCAGAGGCTGTAACCAGCCCAGTCCAGCTCACGGGGGCCGAGACTGTGACGGGCCCCTGCTGGACACGGCCTACTGCCAGACACCCGACTGCCCACGTACATGCTCGAAATATGTTACTGCTAGAAACATGCATGATTATTTTGATTATATGATGGACTGTTTATATTAATTCAGAAGTTTTTACTGTCTTTACAGTGGTAACAGTTCCGACAGAGGAGCCATCTTTACCAGGTAATGACTGGTTGGGTGTCAAATTAATTCATTAATTCAGTTTGTTTGTGTTTGTTTATTTATTCATTTTTATTAATACTTATTATGTATTTGTTTATGCATTTGATTACATTAATAATAATAATAATTTAATTTTAAAATAATAATGATAATATTTATACATTTTATTACATTTATTAGTATTGTATTATTATTGTATTATTAGTATTAGTATTATTAACAACAATTATAATGAAAAATATTTATTTATTATGTCATTACATTTATTATTATTATTACTATAATTATTACTATAATCAATAATAATGATGTTTTTTATTTATTATTTATTTATTTGATTAATTTATTATTAACAATAATTGTATTATATAATATAAACAGTGTTAATTCTAATATTGAATTGTTTGAATAATTTCTTACTAATATTAATAATAATATGAGGTTTATAATTATTAATAATATTAAAGGTTTATTATTTATATTTTTACATAATAATAATAATAATAACATGGCAATAAAGTTTTATTTGAGTTTAGTTTAGTTTGTGTATTAACAACAATAGTGAAATATGCATTTACTTTAATACATTTTATTAATAATATTAACAATGTTAATGATTGTTTATTTATTTGAATAATTTATTAATAGTAATATTATGTTGTTTATTTGTTTACATGTAATAATGATGATGATAATGTTGTGGTTTATTTATTTATTTACTTACAACAACAACAACAACTATAACTATAATAACAATAATATAATAATAATAATCAACATCATCATCATCATTATCATAATTAGATTATTTATGTATTTAAATCCTGTGATATGTATGTCTCTCAGACGAGGATGCTGGTTTCTCCCAGTGGACAGCATGGACTCCGTGCTCCAGAACCTGCAGTGATCCAGCTTCTCCTGCTCTGAAGGTCCGTACGAGGGAGTGTGTTCGTGAACGCTGCTCTGGAGAAACCCGACAGGAGCGAGTCTGTAACCTGCCTCAGTGTCCCGGTACAGTCAGCTCAATCTACACATCACTCTGATGATATTAACCTGAATATCTGTGCCTTCTCATTATAACATCTATTATATTCTATTCACTTTACAGTAAATACAGGTAGTTTAATAAAAATGACACAGTTTACATATTGCTTATGCAATGTAAATGGAAGGTGAAATCAAGTTCATTGCATTGTGTTAACCGTGTGTAGTTTTGTGTGTAATATGAATGTGTTCTGTGGCTCAGATGGTGGTGTGTGTCCGGGTCATGAATGCGCTCACAGGAACTGCTCCTGGATGAAGTGGGGCGAGTGGAGCTCCTGCTCTCGCTCCTGTGGTGTGGGACAGCAGCAGCGCGTCCGCACCTTCCTCGCCCCGGGCGTCAATGGGACCTGGTGTCAGGACATCCTGGGCGGCAACGTGGAAAACCGCTTCTGTAATATTCGGGCCTGCCGCGGTGAGTTAAAACACAAGAGAGAGAATAAACACTTGTTTGTACATTTAGATTGTATTGTCTAAATCTGAATATTACAACACCTGAATAAATTTATGACTGAAAAAAAATCTAGATAAAAATCTATATTCCAAAAACAAGTCTTCTTTTATCACATCATTTTTTTAGATATTTGTACGTTGTTGTATGGATGATTAGATAATTTACAGAAAAATCAAGACAATGGCAATCATTAAGAATTAAATATTATTAAAGAAATATATAAATATGAATTATTTTTATTTATAATAATAATTATTATAATATAATATAATATAATAAATATCAAATCTTATTCAGTAATTTTTTACAGTGTATAGTTAGTTTACATTGCAAAAATAATAAATACAATGTTAACTATTTCTATTGTTATTATACATTATATACTATATATATATATTATATACTATATATTGTAGTTATTTTATAATGATGACTATTATTTTGTTATAAGTATATTTGTAAATATCAAATCTTATTAAATAATTAAATAATTATTAATATTTTTGCAACATAGTTTTACATTGCAAAAAGTTTGCACAAATTAAATATTATTAAATAAATATAGAAATGTTCCTTATTATTATTGTTGTTGTTATTAATTATTAATTTTGTAATTGTTGTATAATTATTACATTGAATTATGATTTATTTTTTAAGTATATTTTTAAAATTTTCACATATATATATATATATATATATATAGCAGTTTATTGTTAGTTTTACATCACAAAACATTTTCTTTATTATTATTGTTGTCTGAGTAAAAACAAGAGGGACACTTATCTGAGAAGCATAATAAGACAGTAATGTGTTGAGTGTGTTGTGTTCAGTGGACGGAGGCTGGTCTCGCTGGAGCTCTTGGTCCCGCTGTGATAAAGCCTGCGGCGGAGGACGCTCCATCAGGACCCGCTCGTGTTCCAGTCCTCCACCCAAAAACGGAGGCCGCAAATGTACAGGAGAGAAGAACCAGGTCAAACCCTGCAACACCAAACCCTGCGGTACGAGCTCAATCTGAACCAGCAGCAGCAGTGTAATTACAGTCAGCATGCCACTAAAATAGCATCACAACACATTCTGAAAGATTCACTGGGAAATGATGCAGGACGTAATTTGATTTGATACTGTCATGAAAGCAGGATATGATATTATTGGTTCATATTGCTTTTGAGCATCCACAAGCGGTGGAGAAAGCTTTATGAAAACAATTTTTTTAATAATATTAACTGATGAATCATGCACAATGAGACCAGCAGCATGCTTAAACATAAATAGAGTCAGTGTTTAATTTAAAGAGATTTATCTGTGACATTTCTATCATTTTAACCCTGTAAAGACAGATATTTGAAATAATAGTGTTTTTGTAAATGTTTTTTTTTTGTTTCATTTAAACTGAACAATTTATTGAACCTTTAGGCTAAATGTAAAAAAACAAGTTTGCATATGTGTTTATATCATATTTAATCCATCAGACTTTTATGGCTTTTATAGCCTGATATTGTGAAATATTGAAGGAAAAACACCTCAGTTCAGAAGCTCAAAATGAGCAAAAATATGCAATTTAACCCATATGTATATGGCCAAAAAGTACGATGAAATTCTGATAGCTTGTAATGTAAGTTGGTGAGATATTTATAACAGTGTAGCAGCTACTTACATAAAATTATATAAATATGAGTCGTCAATCTATATCTCCAATAATATGTTTTAGTCAGATGAGATTGAAATGATCCAAACATATAATGCAATGCAATGCAATGCTGATTGAGAGATGAAGAGGCTTGTGAAGATCATTCCTCCGCTGAGGAACAGTGAAAGTAAAGCTCCTCAAAAGATCCTGATGATCAGATTTGAGACTAAAACATGATTGATGGAGAATCAAGTAAAGCTGAGCTGCTTCAGTCCAGAAAGTGTTCATCTGGAGATATGACTGCAGTTATTCTGACGTTTACTTGATCAAAATCAGTCAAGATTTGACAGCAGAAAGACACGAGAAGCAGCAGCTGAAGCTGGACGTTTCTATAATTACACTAAAAGAGCTTTTACTTGATAAAAAACTCTAATCTATCAATCAGACGACAGAAAGCATGGAGTAGATGATGTGTGGATCATGTTCATGATCAGAGCAGGTGTTATAGTGTTCAGTTCAATCAGAATGTACAGAGTGTGTGTGTGTGTGTGTTTCAGATGATGAGGGCTGTCCGGCGGGGCAGGAGTTTGTGTCGTGTGCTAATGAGTGTCCTCAGCGCTGCTCAGATCTGCAGCAGGGCATCGAGTGTCAGAGAAACACTGAGTGTCAGCCGGGCTGCCGCTGTCCTCGAGGTGAGAGACAGAGAACAGGCTGCAATGATTCTATCAAATCAAACTGTTGCATATTATTTTAGCTTTATCTGTATACTATAGTAATTATTCATATTTTTCATATAAAACTTTTATTTTTATATTTTCAGTTTTTATTTCAATTTCAGTCATTTTTGTTATTGTCGTTTTTATTAGGTTTTGTTTATTTTAAACATTTTTATATAGCTTTATTTCAGTTTTAGTTTTAGTCATTTTAGTGCAACTTTGACTTAGTTCAGTTAGTTGCCAAGGCAACCTTTCTATTTTTTGTTTACTTTTTTAAGCTTAAGTTTTTCATCTAATATTTGTTTTATTTATTTCATATTTATTTAAATTGCCAAAAATCATTTTTAATAGTTTTAGTTCTAGTTAACAACACTGAATCAAAATCAAAATAGCACCAGTCAACAGACAAAACATTATTTGACATATTATTTTTTTATTTTATTTATATTCAGTTAGTCACGGGAAGAAACTTGCATGCCCTGATTTTTCAAATGAACATAACTTTGAGACATTTTTTCTAAACATAGTAAAAATGCAACGCAAGTCAAATTTCTTCCTATTGTTTTCACACAATGAATGAATTATTATTCCAATATTTTTCAAGTGTTTTCTGAGCTGTTTTGGTATTATTGTCTCACTAATATAACAAAATATAATTTAAAACAAAAATGACTATATTACGTTTAAAACATGCTTTGATATTAATATTTAATGCAGTACTTAAATGATCAAATATCGAAATTTCCTTACTTTTCATAAGCGTATCTTACTGGTTTAAATATATTATTATACATTTTTCCAAATGTACATATTAAAACTTTCTGTATCAAAAAATAGTGGTGAATTTTTGTAACCCTAAATGCCCAGCATTTGAAATTTTGCAAAATTTTTCCAGATTATACCCAATTCATATTTTGCCTAAACAAAGTGGTTCAAATGGCTTCCTAAAGACTTGAAAATACATCATGAATATTAATATTTTTTGTTCTGAGGGTTAAAGTGATTCACCCAAAACAGCAAATTTAATTATACTTGTGTCATTCCAAACCATTATTTTCTGCCAGTATACAGTACTGTTTTTGAGATTTGATGCATAAAAATGCTGCATGAAAAACGGTTTGTATTGTGTTTGTGCGCGTTTGTGTGTGTGTGTGTGTGTGTGTGTGTGTGTGTGTGTGTGTGTGTGTGTGTGTAGGTCAGTTGCAGCAGGACGGCGTGTGTGTTCAGACGTGGCAGTGTGACTGTCTGGATGTGTTGGGTCAGAGCTGGGCCGCAGGCAGCACACATCAGGTGGACTGCAACAACTGCAGCTGCGCAGACGGGTGGCTCACCTGCACCAATCACACCTGCGCAGGAGAGCAGAGCTGCACCTGGAGCTCCTGGTCCACCTGGGCCTCCTGCAGCTCCACCTGCGGCCCTGGACAGAGGACTCGATTCAGGTGGGATTCACACGCAGCAGTCGGTATGGAGGCTCCATTAATGCAGGTGAATATTTAGTGAATATGTTTTTCTGTTTTCAGATCTCTGGTTCCTGAGGCTGATGGTGCAAACTGCCAGTTCGAGGAAGTCCAGCACAAACCATGTGACCTCGGCGTGTGTCCCCCACTGTGTGTCCATGATGAGCAGGAACTGACTGTGGGAGACACATGGTTAGAAGGAGAATGTAAACAATGGTGAGAGACACTGAGAACTATTTCAAAAATACTTTTTAGGGCCTTCAGAGAGATATATATATATTTTCTGTGTGTTTTCAGCACCTGCATCCCTGAAGGAGACTATTGTCAAGATATAGACTGTCGAGGTGTGTATGTCCTGCCTGTCATTCTATAAACATTTACAGTTCAAATACATCATAGCTTTTCTCATTTATTTTTATTTGTATGCATCATTTTTAATTTATGATAATTTATTGTATGGAGTATATGTGTGTGTGATAATCTGTATTTAGTTTATATAATAATTAATTTTTATATTATTATAAAAATGTATTAATGTTTTTAAAGTTAATTTATTCATTTAGAAATTGAACTCGGTGTTATTTTAGTATTATTTATGTACTATTATAGTCATAACTATTATTTTGAATCTGCTTTTCTTCTTATTGTCAGTTTTAATTAAAATTTTAGTTTGTTTTGGTAATTTTGTTAAGTGCTTTTATCTTTTTTTTCTTTTGTTTTTCCTATTTAACTTTAATTTATTTTTATTCGGTTAGTATTCGGTTAGTATTTTTAGTACTTAAACTCATTTTATTTCATTTAGTTGCCAAGGCAACATTTTTCAATTTTCATTTAAATTGATTGTCTAATATTTGTTTTATTTTATTTCAGCCTGATTTCAAAATCAAAAGTGACTTTAAGAGTTTTAGTTAACAATAACATAAATATAATATATATATATTTAATGTAAATACTAATATAAATTAACATAAAATTAATTTAAATATAAATACATTTAAAATGTAAAAATATAAATATAATTTATACATTTTCAGGCCTAGAAAGGTAATAGAAAATAACACAAACATTTTAAAAAGTCGTGTAAATGTATTATATGTTTAATCAGCTATAAATTACTTTCTGTGAGTACAATCTCTGTTATATTCTTAATCACTGTGATTATAAACAACAGGAAATGTCATAGAAATCAAAAGGGCTTATAGGAACCAAGAATATTGATTTATTTCCACATAAACCAGCTCAGATTCAGTTGATGTTATGAATGATTTGTTGGTGATTTTATGCTGTATTAGTGGACGGTGGATGGACCCCGTGGTCCGTGTGGTCAGACTGTCCCGTGACGTGTGGGAAAGGTAAACAGATCCGCACCCGCGCCTGTATCAACCCTCCACCGCGAAACAACGGCACAGACTGCACTGGACCTGAGAGAGACACCTGGGGCTGTCACGCTGCACCTTGTCTTGGTACTAGAAGAGACCTTATCCCAGTTTTAATACAAAACAATCAACATGATTGCATTTGTCTGTCTAATATTTCCATTTATGTGATTAACTAGAACTATTTGGATTCATTTTTAATTATTTGTGTTATGTTAATGTGTTATACAATAAAGAAAGTCACATGGTGTGTTGTGAATGCAGGTCATCAATGTTTCTCGGTTGACCTCTGTTTCCTGCAGATGACCTTTGCCCCTGGTCCCCGTGGTCATCCTGTTCACGCAGCTGCGGTGCAGGAGTGATCTCCAGACGCCGTCAGTGTGTGTGTGAGGAGACAGGAGATCACGCGTGTCCTCAGGACGTCCAGAGGGACGCAGAGGAGACACAACTGTGTTATAAGAGACCCTGTCCAGGTAAACAACAATAAACCAGAAACCAGTTCATCAAAGAGCCAACAATAATCTAGATTAAGAAGCAAGCTAGAGGAGAAATGGGAAAAAAGATTGTATCTAAAATATATGTATGTAATTTTTTTTATGAATATTTATGTTTTACCAATGAGATTTGACTTTTAAGGCAAGACGCTACAGGCAAAACTATGTGTTTCATGCAATGGTCAATTTTATGATTTTGGACCATTTTGCTTCCATAACTTGTCTTCTTTCAGACTAGTGGAAAGAAATCATCCAAAATACACCTTTAAGTGTTTATTTTATTACATTGTGTCTATTTGCATCAGTAGATTTCAATGACAACACATATTACCGTCCATAAGAGTCAGAAACTTACATACAACAAACTTCACAGTTTTATTCATATCTATACTTGAAGGTTTTTACAGAAGAGTTAGTTCATATATCATTCGCCTGATTTATATAGCATTTTATTCCTAAAAACAAGATAAAATGTGTTTTTTTCTGTTTGTTGACAGTATTTTCTAAATTAAAGAGTGATAAAAAGAGAAATCCAAAACCTCCTGGGTAAAAACTTTTTAATATGTCAACAAAATGAAACAAGAATTTTGGGTCATACTTTATTTTAGGGTCCAATTCTCACTATTCACAAACCATTAACTATGACTTTTGCCTCAAACTACTAATTTGCTGCTTATTAATAGTTAGTAAGGTAGTAGTTATGTTTAGGTATTTGGTAGGATTAGGGATGTAGAATATGCTCATCCAGAATATGTGCTTTATAAACAGCCAGTATGTTAATAATAGGCCAATTATAAGCAACTAGTCTATAGTGGTCCCTATTCTAAAGTGTTACTGAATTTTGAATGGCTTTATCCAGTGATTAGATTTCTGTTCTAGAAATGTATGCAAATTAATGCATTTTTAATTAGATAATGCCTTATTTGCATATTTAAGCAATATTTGAGCAACATATTAGTACAAAAGGTAATGTCTTAATGTACTGTGATGAATTAATCAGGGAAGTGCGATGACATTGATTAGTTTTCCTGTGTTCACCTGTGGTGTCATCTGTTCCCCGTGTTCAGGCTGTCCCATGTCTGAATGGAGCTCGTGGAGCGACTGCTCCTGTGTGTCTCAGTATCAGCAGAGGTTTCGTGCACCGCTCATCTCAGCCAGCGGTGGGCAGCACTGCACTGATCTACAGAGACAGAGCCGGCCCTGCAAACCTGACAACTGCACAGGTGATCACTGTCTAATACTACAGTACTTTACTGAGTGACTACCATATCAGATTACCTTTTTACACCACAAACACTACAAGAAGACCATGCATATAATATACAGTGTACAACATGCACACTTAAAAGTGAGATTTGCATGATTCCCCACAGGTTGTCATGTATATGTTTATGGTAATAGCATGTTTTGTGCAAACAGAATAAATGATTAGTATTTCAGTGGTTGTGCTGTTTGTTTGATTTCACTCTTACATTGATCTGTGTGTCTGTCAGATTGTGAGAAACCCTTCCTGTTCTCTGAATGTGGATCTCCATGTGAGAAACACTGTGATCTGTTGGGTCAAGCGGACTCGTGTTCATCCCAGAACTGCACACCAGGCTGCTTCTGTCCAGAGGTTTGCACGGTTTACATGAAACATTTCACATGAATTCACATAGTGACTCTTTACAGTGAGGTCTCATTTGTTAATATTAGAATGTGCAATATATATTTTTACAGCATTTATTAATCTGCATTAATGTTAGTTAATGAAATATATTTGTTCATTGCAAAGTGTTACCAGAATTTCCCCAAAACAGGAAAAAGCAAAAAATAAATAAATAAATGAATGAAAAAAAAAAATAAAAAAAAATAAATACAAAATAAATAAAATAAAAATATTTAAATAAAAATAATAAATATACAAATATAACAATGATTATTATTATTATTATAATTGATTTATTTATTCATCCATTCATTCATTCATTTATTTTTTTGAAAAGTTAAATTCAGTGATGAAGGTGAAGACTCTGAGTTGCTGTGGTGTGTGTTTCAGGGTCTCCTGCAGCAGAACGGATCATGTGTTCGTCAGGATCAGTGCGGGTGTGTCCATCTCCTTCATCAGGGCTCAGACAGACCTGTGACCGTCACTGTCCCGCAGGGGGCGCTGCTGACCGTAGGCTGCAGAACATGGTGAGACACTGATGCTCTTCACACTGAGAGTGAGATCACAGTGTTATCATGATGTGCCTTTGATAACTCAAGTATTCAGCATTCAGATTAGTGGTGTTTACTCAATTATCTCGTTAACTAGTGCTCCTGGTGATGTACTAAAACATCTAGCACTATGTGTTAAAGTTCAGTGTGTGTTGTTTTTGCTCCAGATATATATTACAGCTTTATATACACACATTTATTTATTTATTAAAATTATTATAATTTATTTCTGAAAATATTTTTGAAAAAATCATTTATAAACATTTACTCTATAATTGTTTATACAATTTCTAAGTTAATAATATTTTTTTTTTTTTATTTACTATAATATATAATATAAAATTAAAAATATATTCAGAGATATGTATTAATTTCTAAAAATCTAAATATGATTACATGTAAAAAATATTTTTTATAAATATTTAGTTAGTTTTAAATATTTAACTATTTATAATTAATTCTAAAATTAATTCTAAAATTTCAAAATAATAATCTCCTATTATATATATGCATGTCCTATGATATTTTCCTATTTTGTTTATATATATAATAAATATTTTAAACTGTATATAGGTCCACCACATATACACACACACACACACACACACACACATATATATATATATATATATATATATATATATATATATATAATTATAAATTTTAGATACTGTTTTAGATTTAGATAATTATTTATAAAACACATTTATGAAATTATAAAATAACAATCTCCTCTTATATACTTCCACATATATATATGTTGGTATATAGCAACCAACGCTCATATTTTCTTCAGAGAATGTATAAATGTTGTGTTTTATTTGTGTGTGTGTTTCAGTCTTTGTCATGACGGCTCTCTGCAGTGTGATTTACGGGAATGTGAAGGTATAACGCTTCTATTTTTACCCGTATAACCATATTTAGCATCTATTATTTCTTATGTTAGAGGCAGATCAGATCATCTGAAATCTAATAACACTTTTCTGCCTATTCATGAATAAATCCCTGTCTGTCTCTCAGTGATGGTCAGCGAGTGGTCAGAATGGACCTCCTGCTCTCCATGTATCCCAGCATCCTCCAGCGGGAACGCTTCGGGTCTGGTGTCACTCCAGCGGCGCTTCCGGGCCTGTCTGGACCTGGACTCCGGTCTGCCGGTCAGAGGGAGAGAGGAAGAGTGTGATGAAGAGCTGGAGGAAGAGCGAATCTGCTCGCAGTCTGACATCTGCACCGGTGGGTCGCCCACGGACGGTTACCATAGTAACACATCATCATCAAACACTTCCTGTGTCAGACTCTCAAACGTCTGACTGTCATCAAAGCAGAAGCCAAAGGGCAGCGGATCCGGGTCGGGGGTCCTGAACCAGACGACCCGCACTGATATTAAAACACCATCAACAATACATCTCAAGTACTGTAGAGATACACGGGATAGCAAGGCATCTGTCCAACGACTTAACTCGGCTTATGGATATTAATTACTTGATGTGATAGATGTTTGTATTCATTAACTTAAACAAAATCTATTAAAACTTTTTTTAATTGAAATTAAACTGAAATAAAATAAATACAAAAACTGAACAGCAATTAGAAAATTAGAGTCAGGCAAATAACTGAAATAGTTTGCTGAAGCATAAAAATAAATAATTTAAAAAAAAAACTAAAAGCCTAAAACTGATCTAAAACTACAACTGAAATAAAAATAAATTAAACCTGAATAGTAATATATAAAAAAAAAAAAGTAATAAAAATGACAAAAGCACTTAAAAGCATATAACAAAATTACTCAAAATAATTGTTAGCTAAAATTTTAAATATTAAAAACATTTTTTGTTAATTGTTAATATTAAGGTGAAAAAAAAAGAAATTTGAAGAAACAAAAATTAGAAAATGAGAAAATTAGAGTCGACTTGGCAACTAACTGGAAAAAAATGTGTTAAAGCACTAAAATTACTAACTGGAAATAAATGAAAATGAAAACTAAAACTGAAATGAAATGAAATGAAATGAAAATAAATTGACATGAATAGCAGTGTTTAAAAAATAAAAAGACTTTCTTAAAATAATTAACTAAAACTATTAAAAACATATTGTTAATTGATAAAATAGAATAAACAAAAAAAAAGTTGCCTTGGCATCTAACTGAAAAGAACGTTGAAGCACTAAAATTACTAACTGGAAATAAATGAAAATGAAAACTAAAACTGAAATGAAATGAAATGAAATGAAAATAAATTGACATGAATAGCAGTGTTTAAAAAATAAAAAGACTTTCTTAAAATAATTAACTAAAACTATTAAAAACATATTGTTAATTGATAAAATAGAATAAACAAAAAAAAAGTTGCCTTGGCATCTAACTGAAAAGAACGTTGAAGCACTAAAATTACTAACTGGAAATAAATAAAAACCTAAACTGGACTTAAACTGAAATAAGAATAAATTACACCTGAATAGCAATATTAAAAAATTAATAAATACAAAAAAATATTGAAAATATACAAATAAAAGCTAATTCAAAATATCAATAAAAAGTATAATAGTATATTAATAGTAAACTAAAATATGAAAGGTCTGGTCCAGGGAATGTTTATTGCAGTGTCATCATGTGTGTCTGCTCAGATGTGTGTCACTGGAGCTCATGGAGCAGCTGGAGTGTGTGTAAAGATCCCTGCAGCGGAGGATACCGGCAGAGAGAGCGCCGACCTCTGACCTCTGACCCTGGACCACACTGCAGGAACCTACAGACTCAGTCTCAGAGCTGCAACACTGGCCTCTGTCCTGGTACACACAAACTTATTATAGACTTCATATAAATATTATAGAAGTATAGTCAGTAACTATAATTTATAATTATAAATTGATTCGGTGTGCACCTGCATATAGTTCATGTAGTTTTTCTATATTGTCTGTATTTGATATAGGTGAGCATTGTGAGGACAGGGGGCGGGTCTATGAGGACTCCTGTGCCAATCAGTGTCCCCGCAGCTGCGCTGACCTGTGGGATCACGTCCAGTGTCTGCAGGGCACCTGTCATCCAGGTATCAGTGCTTCTCTGACCTCTGCTGTAACACACACATGAAGCAGGTGTGTTATGAGTGTGTTTGTGTGCCGCAGGCTGCCGCTGTCCAGACGGCCGGCTCCTGCAGGACGGAGGGTGTGTGCGGCTGGACGAGTGTCGCTGTGGGCTTCCGCTGGAGAACGGGACGCTGGAGATCCGACCCGGAGAGAACGTCACCGTCAGCTGCAACACCTGGTGAGAGCAACTCATTTATTTATGGATCCGGTTTACCTTAAAGGACGTCCCAGATGGGAGGGTTTGTCAGATTCTGTTAACGTCTGGGGACGTTTTTCTGAAATATTGTGCTGAAGGTAAAGAAACATTAAACATTAACAGAATTACACAAATGCACACAAACAGTTGGCACATTATTTGACATTTATTATTTTGATCAAATTTTTACTAGTTTGGACTAGTGTTATTTTAGTATCATTTATATAATATTATAGTTTTTATTAATATTTTAATTTATTTAGTGTTTTTTTGGTTTTCGTTTAAAAGTTTTAGTAATTTTGTTGTGTGTTGTTTTAATATGTCTATATTTTTATTCTTATGTCTAAATGTTTGTTTTTTTATTCTTATTCATTTTTATTTCAGTTTTAGTTGTTTTTTTTAACTTATAATTTATAATTACATAATTACAATAATTTTTTTTATTTAATGTCTGTATTCTGAAATATTATTAAATATTATAAAATTACATTTTTAATTATTATAATTTTTTATACATCAACAGAACTGCAAAAATACACATAAATATTTAAGACATTATTTAACATTATTATTATGATTCCATTTATTACTAGTTTGGACCAATGTTATTTGTATCATTGATATACTATTATAGATTTTATTAATATTTTGACTGTTTTTATTTTAACATTTTTTGTTTTCATCTCAAAGTTTTTGTGGTTTAATTATGTGTTTTTGTCTTTTGTTTTTAAAATGTCTATTTAGTTCTTATTCATTTATATTTCAGTATTAGTTATTTTTGTACTTCAAGAACTATACAAGAAAATGAGAAACGATACCTTGAAAACTAACAGAAAAAAGCAGTAAAAGTAGTAAAATGTTATTTATTTATTTATACCAGTAATAACCTTAGTGTGGACCTCAGAATGTTCTCACAAGTCAGATTTTAGCAGGTTTTACTGCATTTGTGAGGATGTTTTTGTAAAAAGTGTGGCTCTACAACAAGTACTTGCATATCTACATGAATACATATACACAAAAACAGCACATTTGACACAAACCTTGTCTCTGCAGTGTGTGTGTAAATGGCTCTCTGGTGTGTACGGATCACGTGTGTCCGGTCTACGGTCCGTGGGGATCGTGGAGTGAGTGTTCGGTGTCGTGTGGGACGGGACAGAGGACACGTAGACGCTCCTGCAAACACACGACCGGAGGACCGACCTGCACCGACATCATCCAGAGTGAAAGCTGCTCACTGCTGCCCTGTCCAGGTCAGCCAACAGAATAGGGCAGCGTTAAGCTACATATTTAAATTAATACATATTTTAATTCAAATTTTAGTTTATATATAGTTACTATTTGATATTTTATAGAAATATGAAAATATGTTGACAAATATAAAAAACAAGACTTTGGCACCTATTTTAATCACAATACATGCTAAATTAATTTGCATAAAAATAATAATTAAAAACACTACATGCAAATTACAAAATATTTTACACAAAATATATACAAAAATCAACAAAAATGTAATTAAAAAAATATATATGTATATATTGTGACCCACACACACAATATATATCTTACTATTTTATATTTTATAGAAATATAAAAATATTTTAACAGATATGAAAAATATTTTGTCACATATTACATATCACAATTCATGCAAAGTTCATTTGCATAACAACTTTTTACATAGATTTTAACATTTTGGTGATTTGTTTATAAATAATTGTATAAAAAGTTACATTCACAGTTTTTCAATATTATTTTTTTTTCTCTAGAAAGGGAAAATATAAGTAGCTATATTGTATAAATAGCTTGATATTTGACTTTTTATGTTATTTATTTATTTATTTTTAAGTTTTTTGGTAATTGTTATTTTCTGTTTATCAATTTAACAGCAACAGATTCATTTTCAATAAACAACAACAAAAAAGTTTTTGTGGAAACCAATTTGTTTGGTTTTTTGGAATTAGACATTTGTGCTTGACATGTATTCTAATGGACTTGTATCTTGTAAAGTGTAGATTATATATATGATGTTGTCGATCTGTTAGCTGGCTGTGTGGTGAGCGAGTGGTCAGCCTGGACTGACTGCAGCGCCTCCTGTGGTGGAGGAGTGTCACTACGCAGGAAGACAATCCTACAGGAGCCAGAGCCTGGGGGTCTAAACTGCCCCGGACCCCTGGAACAACACACCGCATGCAACACCAACAGCTGCCTGCCCGGTACAGCAAACACATCCGTAAACACAAAACCAGCTGAAGTACAGGCCTGACCGATGAACACAAACTCAAACACACTTCATAGAAGGACAAAAACACTTATGATGTGTTATAGTTCACCTATAAATCCCTTCGAACGGTCATATAATACCTGTAAAGCATCTGTCATTTCAGTTTATATTGTCATAAAACATGACAGCACATGTTCATAACTCAGGCTGTCTGTATGTGTTGCTTTACAAAGAAAATCACAATGAAAACAAGAAATTATATTTGGCATTAAGATAGTGAAGCTTATTTTTAGGACTATTCAGATTTATTTATTGATATATTGATTGTGACATTTTCATTCAAATGAATAATATTTACTTTACAAATTCATATTGCTGGGATGCAAATAAATGCTTTTTTCATTCTGCTTAAAAATCATAATAGCTGAATTTTTAGTACAACGAATTATGCATACTATTGTGCATATATTTTACAAATGACAGTCATTGTTTGCAGTTTAATTGTTAATGAAAATAAGGGGTAAATGTGCTTAATTGTCAATTAAATAATGACACAATGTAAAAATGTTATACACACACACACACACACACACACACTATATATATATATATATATATACCTGTATATATATATTTATTTATTTTTAATTTATGGTTTAATGATGTTTAGCTGAATATAAGCAGATGTGTGTGTGTGTTTTCTACACATGCACAGACACACTCTCAGACATTATTTACCTTCCATTAAGCTACATTACAGCTTCAGCAATTTACTGGTCCTCTTGTGTGCAATTTTATGCTAATTTCAGTCCGAGACAAGCATACACAAAATATTCAAATTGGCACTGATTTGCATTAAAGCATCTGAGAATGTGGAGAAGAATCTGTTAGGAGTTAAACTGAATCATGCGGCGTGTGACGGCCATGCAGACTGTTCATTAATTGTATTTTAGATGATAAGACAGAATAGAGTTTTAGTTGATAGACTCATTTAAAACAGTGCGATAAGCCTTCGGGAGGAATGAAGTGTGTCTTAAACAGATTCTCCTCCAGAGTCATTTAAGCAGCTTGACTCATTTGATTACTACTGTTAATGAACTTCAGCAGCTCGCCACTTAAAGGGCCTGCAGTCACTCCGTCAAACCGGCACCAACAAATCATGCGTGTTTAAACTACTGTAGTTCAGACACAAATAATAATGTCATCTGTGTAAATGGAATGCTAGTTGGATGCTGTGTGTAACTGTGGTTTGGTTTTCTCCGTGTCAGATTGTCCTGCTGGTCAGGTGTTCAGCTCGTGTGCAGGATCCTGTCCATATAGCTGTGAGGATCTGTGGCCCCAAAATCAGTGTGTGCCACTGACCTGCAGTCCTGGGTGCAGCTGCCCACCTGGAGCCGTGAGCCAATCTGTTTTTGTTACCACACACAGCACCCTAGAAACCGCCTAGCAACACCCTAGAAACCACACACAACACCATAGAAATTGCCTAGCGGCACCCTAAACACCATACAGAACAACCTAGAAACCGCCTAGTAACACTCTACAAACCACACACAACACCCTAGCAATTGCCTAGAAATGCTTTACAAACCACATAGCAACACCCTAGAAACTGCTTAGCAACACCCTAGAAACAACACACAACACCCTAGAAATTGCCTAGCAGCACCCTAGAAACTGCACAGAACACCCTTGAAATTGCCTAGTAACACCCTAGAAATCCCACACAACACCCTAGACTAGCAATACCTTAGAAACGACATAGCAACACCCTAGAAATTGCCTAGCAATACCCTAGAAACCACCTAGCAACACTCTAGAAACCATGCACAACACCCTAGAAACCACCTAGTAACACTCTAGAAACCATGCACAACACCCTTAGAAACCACACAGAACAGCCTAGAAACCACCTAGCAACACTCTTGAAACCAGAAAGTAGCATGCTAAAAATATTCTGAACACCCTAGCAACACCATAACAACATCCTAACAGCTTCCTAAAACACCCTAGAAACACTATAGCATCACCATTAGCATCACCATAGCAATCCCATGGAATCACCCTAGCAACCCTATAACAATGTCGTAAAAACTTCCTAGAAGACTTCCATAGCGACTCTATAGCAACACCCTGGCAGCTTCCTAAAACACCTATCAACCCCATTGCAACGTTTTAGCAAATTCTCAGAAGACCCTAGCAACCCCATAGCAACGCCCTAGCCTAGACCTCCATAGCAACTTAATAGCAACACCCTGGCAGCTTCCTAAAACATCCTAGCAACCCCATTTCAACGTTTTAGCAAATTATCAGAAGACCCTAGCAACCCCATAGCGACGTTCTAGCATCAACCTCCATAGCAACGTCCTAGCAGATCCCTTAAACACCCTAGCAGATTCCCACAACACCCTAGCAACCCCATAGCAATGTTGTCGCCTAGACCAGCCTAGCAACTCTACAGCAACACCCTGGCAGCTTCCTAGAGCAACATCCTTGTAAATTTCCAGAAGACCCTAACAACCATATACCAACGTCCTCTCCTAAACCTCCATAGCAACACCCTGGCAACCACCCACAGCTCCCTAGCAACACGGTGGTGTCTGCACAGGCAAACCCAGCCCATTGTCTTCTGAAAACATATAAATCTAGTTTGTTTATTTTTCTAGACTGCAGTAAACAGTGTGATTTGAGGAGTGTACCACGTTCACATCTGCTCCTGATGGCTCTGTATTTTTGGAAGTGTAATTTGGACACAGATGGTTGTACGAGTCCCGCATGAATATGAGGATGTTATTAATCATATCATCCATCTGCAGGTGATGCTGAACGGAAGCTGCGTTCCTCAATCCCAGTGTCCTTGCTCTGTGGTCTCACTCCTGTCGGTGTCCCATAACCTCACCCTGGACCTCCAGGAACAGGAAGTTCCTGCTGGAACCATCATTCCAGACTCCTGCAACTCATGGTACTTCACATTCATTCTGTGCACGGTTTGTGTTTCACGTGTAAATGATCTTTAACAGAAAGAGCTGCTGTGGTTATTGGATTGATATTCCGTGACACGTGGAACTCAATCAGGCTTTTCTGAGAGCGTCTCAGTGTTGTGAAGTGAAATCCACATCCTCTCTTTGGACATAAAATATCTGCAAGATGTTCAGAAAGTCACGCTGACATTGTTGAAAGAATCTGATGCTCTGGATGGAACAGCTGACAATATAATAGACAAGAATAACAATTCAGAATTAGACATTTTAAAGTAAAGTGCATGGATTACATGAAAATATGCTCATATTTGGTTCATATACATGCTCATAAATCTAAAGAAAAAAATGAACTGTATTTTTATTAAGAAATTAAGAAAATTAAGCATATTTTGAAGCATTTTTATAATAATTAAATTGTCATTAACAAAATGCATCTGGACATTTTTTTATTTTTTTTCATTTATTTACCATTATTCACAAAACTGATTCTCATTACTGAAAGGTAAAGAGGTAATAAAAGTAAACTATAATAAGGTAGTAAATCATCTACCATAATGTATAAATACTCTATAAACTAAATGATATATCTCTTCTTTTTGCATAACAGTAATAAGTTTTCCAACTTTAAAAAAAAAAGAAATAAAATTATTTTTTAAATACACTAAATTAGGCTTTTTATACTTATATTTGTGTGTGAACAGTCTTATGTACTGTGATGTATAAATACTCTAAAAGTTAGGTAGTATATCATTGTTTTTTATGCAATAAATCTTTTTTATTTTTAAGTTTTTTGATTGTTTAATTGTCAAGAGTTTTATAATGCTCTAAATTAGGCTTATTTATTTATTCATGCTAAATATATTTAGATGTTTGTATAATTTATGCTGAATATATGTTAAAAATTTTGGGGTGGACATGTTTTTGTCTTGGAAAACTTTTCTGAGAAAGCTGTAACATCAAGCATGGAAAGACTAATAAGTGTGTATATTTACGTCTGATTTGAGTCTTTTGTGTGTGTGTTTAATTACAGTGTCTGTGAAGATGGGATCTTTACCTGCACTAATGAGTCATGTGACGGTGAGTCATGTGATCATATACACTCACAGCAGAGACACAAAGGGCCCCACAAACATTATTTTATAGCTTCATATTCTTACTGTACGGCAGCTATTGACTTAAGAGACATTTTTAAAACATCTGAGACAAACTTCAAAATGTTCCTGGAACTACTTCTGAGCTATGGACTCTTACCTGTGTTTATGAACGGAAGTGAACGGAGCAGAGTGTCTGAATGCTGTGTGTTTTCATTCAGTGGACTGTGAGTGGAGCAGCTGGTCAGCGTGGAGCTCTTGCTCAGCGTCCTGTGGATCTGGACAGCAGTTCTCCAGCCGGACGATACGGCGCCAGCGGCAGTACGGAGGACGGGAGTGTGAGGGGCCGTCACACACATCACGAGTCTGCAGGGGCCCTGAATGTGGTGAGAAACACAGTGCTGAGGGTTTGTGAGGTGTTTAGACTGGGTGTAGCATTTTTGTTCAAGTTAATTTAAATATGCCAGTAGTGTATTCCTTGAAGTGTACTTGCGCTGTACGTTATTTTATTGATTTATTATTATTATTAATAATAATAATAATTTTTATTATTAATATGATGATGATTATTATTCATTAATTGATTTATTAGTAGTAGTTGTTGTTATTTTAATATTATTTTTATTTGTTTGTTTTCATTTATTATAACAATTAAAATAATGCATATATTTTTTATTTGGCAGCATAATAATAATAATAATAATTTATACATTTATATAATTATTAATGAAATAATGTTAATATTTTTATTTGTTTTAATAATATGAATGTATTTATTTGCTTAATAATAATAATTATTATTTAACTAATAAAAAAAATGATTTATTTGTTTTAATAATAATTATTACATTTTTTACCTATATTATATTATTTTATATTGATTTATTTGTTTTAATAATAATAAAAAATGGATTTATAAATTATTTTTAATAATTATATATATTTTATTTTTTTTATTTATGCAACTGTAACTGTTCTGTTTATTTTTAAAAAATAATAAAGAAAAGAAAACGGAGTTAAAAAAATGAAATATAGCATCTGCCCTTCCCTAAAGCCCATTGGTCATCAACTAATGTTCATACAGAGTGTCAAGAGGGTGAGCGTTGGCTCTGGAGTGAAACCAGATTGGGGCGAGTGTGTGAGAGGGGGTGTTTGGACCTGTATAGCCCTGAACCGCTCAACTGCACAGGCCCCGGGGCCACAGAGGGCTGTGTGTGTGAGGAGGGCCGCTATCGGAGCCTGGAGGGCCGGTGTGTGATTCCAGCACTGTGTCAGTGTGAAGAGGAGGATGGGACGCTTCGAGAGGTACACAAACACACAATCACCCGTCACACTGCTGTACTTTAGCCTGTAATTGCTGTGCTGCTTACTTTGTTTATTTATTCTAATAAGGAATGTCATTAACGAGTCTGATGGATTAGCACTCAGGGCATTTGTAGAAAAAAGGTAATTGCCATCATCAATAATGAAAAAGCGTTGAAAGGCCTTATGAGGTTGTCTAATTGAACAGTGGAGCCCGTTTAAGAGTTTCTGTATGAAGAGCGTTTGGTTGAATGAGATGGACGATGTAACTTCCTGTGGCTGGAAAAATACCATCACCACAACAGGATGGATGGTATACAGTACATACACAATAATATATTAACAGCAGATCAATATTTACAAACTCTCCATTCAAAAGAACCTGTTGTAGTATTTGATTCTTAATTTAAATATACCTATTAACTTTATTAATTCATGTTCCTGGTCTTATTATGAATGATTGAAGAAAAACAATCAAACAAAAAAAAATCTTAACAAAACAAAACAAAAAAAATCTAAAAATTCTAAATTCTAAAAAGAACTAAAAATATAATTAACTAATGATAACTAATATTTGTTAAAAATGATTGCTCTTTTAAAAAAAGTTGCTCTTGCATTTATTTGATCAAAAACTGAAACATTATTGCAGTTTAAAATAACTGTTTTCTATGTGAATATCTGTTAAACTGTAATTTATTTCTGTGATGCGCAGCTGTATTTTCAGCATCATTACTCCAGTCTTCAGTGTCACATGATCTTCAGAAATCATTCTAATATGCTGATTTGCTGCTCAAGAAACATTTCTGATTATTATCAATGTTGAAAACAGTTGTGCTGCACAATATTTTTGTGGAAACTGATATATTTTATTTTTCAGGATTCACAGATGAATAGAAAGTTCAAAAGAACAGCATTTATTTGAAATAGAAATCTTTTGTAACGTTATAAACAACGTTTTTTAACTTTTGATCAATTTAATGCATCCTTGCTGAATAAAAGTATTAATTAAAATGGTAATGGAAATATATATTAAATTAATTATTATAAATATTATATAAATATATAATAATATATATTTGATTTTAATATATATATATTTATTTTTAATTATCTTTTGATATATTTTAATATACATATACACTATTGTGAATATAATACACTATTATGATACTACTATTAATACACTAATAAATGCAAAACACAGGCACTAAATATTATGTAGAACTTTTAGAATTTTAGTAGGAGGTGTCTGTCCAAGCACATGAATGTAAATATTAATGAGTTGTGCTCTGTGTTTTGTGTGTCACAGCCGGGGTTCGAGTGGGTGGATGGCTGTCAGTCATGTCGCTGTATCAATGGCCAGAAACACTGTCAATCAAACTGTCCTCCCCTTCACTGCTCTGAGGTAAGAAATGTGTCGTTTGTCTTTCATATTCGCTTTGCTTCACCTCACACACAGAAAGATGTGACATTTCTCCAGTATATTCTCCATTAGACATCCGCTGCTGTTCGGTTTCACATGCGTCGGCCACATAACCAGTGAATAGCCTTGCATCAGTAATGAGCCCAGTAAGAGAGCAGGGCGCTGTTAGAGGACCAGATGCTGGAAATAGACCGACCCGTTGTCCAGGCAACCGCTCCGGTCAGGGATAATGTCCCAGATGGCTCTGGAGTGACGCCTGGACACCCTTCTGCAGTGTCTCAGAGGAACCCATCGTCTCCTCTGGGCTCCTGCGGATCACTGGGAGGAGATCTGTTCAAAGAAAGACTAAAAATACTCCCTCTGGTTCCTAGACAATTTGTTCTTATTCATTCAGTCCAAATCAAATTACCCAATTTGCATTTCTGCTGCCGGCACAAGTAAATGTCACACCTCACCGAAGGAGTGTTCCTCTTATAATAACTCCAAACTAATAATTACAGACTGAAATAAACACAGACTGGACTTTCATAGTGTTTCATTTCTCTGCCTGTGGCAGCACAAAACTGAATTCCAGAAATATAATAAAAAGTTGCAAACAGTCAGATAGTTCAGATAAATTGTGAGATATAAAAATGCTGATGTGTTGAAACTGTGAAAACTCTCAAATCATGCAGTGCACTGGAAAGTTTAGGAGTAACAATTGCATTCAAACGCAGGAGAGCTGAAAACAAACAACACAAAATGCAAATAAATAATAATAATTAATAAAAAATACTGCTAACCATATAAGCATACACAGCTCGTTAAAATCAAATGCTTTCCTACTTGTTGATGTCAAGGGACGTGTTAATTAAAACAAAATCAAACCTTTTTAGTGATAACTTATAAACCTGTAAAGACAGATTTACTGTGAGTTCAGAGATTGTTAATCAATGGTGTGTGCATATAAACTTAAAATATATTATTTCTATAGATATAATCAACAACTTTAAATGAATAGTTCTATATTTCTCCATCGCTCTTAATTTGATTATTTAATTCGATTGTAGTTGTTTCAATCACTAAGCTGTCTTGTGCCTTTGTTTCTTTGTACGATGTTTAAATTCTTTTTTGATTCAAATCAGGGTTTGTAATGTTGCAATTCACCTCATATCGCTGGGGTATATTTGTAGCAATAGCCAAAAATACATTGTATGGGTCAAAATTATTGATTTTTCTTTTATGCCAAAAATCATTAGGATATTAAGTAAAGA
Source organism: Schizothorax lantsangensis (assembly GCA_027422415.1). Classification (NCBI taxonomy): domain Eukaryota; kingdom Metazoa; phylum Chordata; class Actinopteri; order Cypriniformes; family Cyprinidae; genus Schizothorax; species Schizothorax lantsangensis. The sequence goes on from CM049863.1 coordinate 24,395,530, forward strand.
TCATGTTCCATGAAGATATTTTGTAAATTTCCTACCGTAAATATATCAAAACTTCATTTTTGATTAGTAATATGCATTGCTAAGGACTTCATTTGGACAACTTTTAAGGCGATTTTCTCAATATTTAGATTTTTTTACACCCTCAGATTCCAGATTTTCAAATAGTTGTATCTCAGCCAAATATTGTCAATCAATATTAAATTAAATTGAATTAAAATTAAATTAAAAAAAATTGACCCTTATGACTGGTTTTGTGGTCCAGGGTCATATATTGTCATTTTTATTAATGTTTAAAATGAGGTTTTATTTTTTATTTTATTTATTTATTTTTTATTATTCATTCATTTATTTTATTGTATTGTATTTTATTTCAATTAAAGTTTATTTTATGTAACAATTTTTATGGTTTTAGATTTAGTTCATTATAATTATAATTATTATTATAGTCCTGCCTCGTAGATGGATGGTTGGTTTTGGTCATTGCTTATAACTCTTTAAACAAAGACTTTTACAAAATTAAAGTCTCTATTGATTTTTTTATTAATTTTTGATGCAGTTTTAGTTTGTTATTTTTTACATTTTTATTCGTTTTTATTTATTGATAATAATCCGACTTCATAGCTGGTTGGTTTGGTTCACTCTTAAACAGACTTTTTAAAAATCCCTAATAAACTTAGTTGACAGGTACTTTTGCATGATGCATAAATGTATAGTTTGATACACTGTAGGTCACATTGAATATTCCAATGTAAATGTCATCTGCCCATATGCATTGTGTGTGTATATATTTGAATAACAAGCCAAACAGACCAAGACATATCATACATTGCCTGTGGATTCTCAGTTTTACTCCATATTTTCAGTGTAAATGTCTGAGCCCCTGTGGCCCGGCGGCATGTCACAGCCTGATGCTCGTCTGTTCTGTCAGCATCCGTCCATCTCACCGGAGAGCTATTCTCAGCCACCTGCAGCTCTGATATGCTCTGTTTTCCAGGGTGAAGTGAAGGTGCTGGAAGCGGAGAGCTGCTGTCCCGTGTGCCGCAGAGAGTTTCCAGGTAAGAGTCACAAAGTATCACACTAATAGGGAAGAGTGAGCCTGCAGTCGTTCGCTGATGTTTGTCAGCACTTCTCATGTGTCACAGACGATTGGTGTAGTACACATCATTAAGTACACTGGAGCTTTAGCTAGTCAAACTACACCCGACTCCAGATCCAGCCGTGTAACTACATGCCAGAGATTGCAGGACGGTGTAAGTTGTTCTCCACTGAAAGGATCCGTTCGGGTAATTTGTGCGATATAAAAATGCTGACACGTTCAAAAACTCGTGCAGTGCACCGGAAAGTTTCAGGAGTAACAACCACATTCAAATGCAGGAGGGAATCTTATAAATCATCGCTGAATGCAAATAATAAAATACTTCTAGCCATATAATCATGCATGGTTAGATAGAATGGAAACATAAATAGGATTATCAATTTTAAAATGCAGGAAGAAATGCTTTCCAACTTGTTGAAGTCAAATAAAATAAAACTCTATGGTGCTATTCTGTCATATAGTTATGTGACTGGTAATAGAAAACATTCCTATTTTTACAGATTTCCCAATTCATACACCTATACCACAATAAGGTTTTGTTTATTAACATTAGTTAACTAGTGTACATTAGTTAGCATGAACTAACAATGAGACACTTTTTATGCATTTATTAATCATAGTTAATGTTTATTTCAATATTTACTAATACGTTATTAAAATCAAAAGTTGTATCTGTAACTGTTATTAATTATTATTATTATTATTGTTATTATTATTATTATACTACGAATAATATAATACATTAATAATAATAATATAATATATGATTTATATTATAATATATAATTAGATTAATATAATAATATACTACTATTACTACTACTATAATAATAATACAAAATAAAAAATCGTATCTGTTTATATCAATTATATATATTATAATATTACTATAATTTTATTTTTCAGTTCATCTGAATGGATGCGCAGTGTAGCTGTATTTGACATAGGCTGCTTTCAACTCTAATGTGAATGCGCACGACTCGCCGTCGCACACGTGCGCTCGCGCGCGCAAAGAGAGATACAAAGCGAGAGACTCTTACATAAAATGCAGAATTGATGCGCTACATGTAAACGATATTCTTTGTTGTATATAACAGAGTTCCTTTGGAATTTTTTTAAGAACTGCCGGGTTCCCTGTTAGTGGGCGGAGCTAATGTGCAAACGACAATCTCATTGACTGGCGCTCACCTATTATCGTCCCTGTTTTGATTTCAGCGAATCAGTTCGAGCGAACGCAGACAAAGTGATTAATATTCATGAACCCAGCAGCTCAATAATCAATAAGTGCGTTTTATATTGCTATTAGTAGTAGAATTCGTAGTAGTTTTGTTATCTTATCACTTATCAGTATTATTTTTAGTCCCCCTTTTTTTATAGAAACACTAAATGATAAACAATATCTTAAGCACCACCACCAGTCCTAAGTTCAGTCAACATGACACATATGCATTCATACTTGGTTATTCTAATTACTAAAGTTCTATCATCATATAATGCTAAATTATCATAATATCATATTATAATGCTTGACTGACTGATGCTAAAGTGTCAGATATAAAAAAACTGCTATTTTACAAACATAAGCTTTATATATTTATATATATATATATATATACACTGTATATAATATAAAATAATTAATATTAGTCTGGTGAGTAAACTAAAAAAATTACTAGCCAATGGCAATTCTATTGCCAAGGTGTCCATAGAGGGTTGATAATATTTACAATAAAATAGTGTTGGTTAGTGTACAATGTTTTATAATAACAATTTATCCTATTTAGTGTCCATTTCATTCAACGTATTTAATATTGGGGGCATCCAAGTTATTTGACATATTTGAACTTTTTTTTTTTTTTTTAAGTAACGCAATAGTTACTTTCCCTGGTAATTAGTTACTTTTATAATGATGTAACTCAGTTACTAACTCAGTTACTATTTGTGAGAAGTAACTAGTAACTATAACTAATTACTTTTTTAAAGTAACGTCCCCAACACTGATCATTTTGCATGTTTGGGTTGGTAATTTTAATACATTTGGATGTTTGAATTTTGTTGTATAATAAGTGTTCATTAAAGTCAACATGAAATGCTATTTAACCCATTTTACTTCTGTAATATGATGCATTTCTGATATTTAGTGAGGGAGATTTGATTTTATTAATCAGGAATCAGTTGGATGGTGAAAAGTGATGAAAATGACAGGTGGTTGAAAAATAGGATGTAAGTGGTTTCTGAGATGAAGCAAGTTATTATATTCGAATGAAACATAACGAAAACAAAGATTACTCTCTCAATTGTCTTGAGTTTCTCAGAGATCCTTCATTAAATCAAACGTGATTCTTTTGATTGTAATTCTTCTTCTGTATGTTCTTCTGTTAATCGCTGTCTCTCTCTCTCTCTTCTTCTGTCCTATTTTCTCCTGTGAACATCACTTTCTCGTCTCCAGAGGATCCGGTTGCCGAGTGCCGTCGTTACACTGAGGTCAGGAACATCACCAAGGACGACTGTCGCCTGGACAACGTGGAGGTCAGCTTCTGCAGAGGGCGCTGTTTGTCCCGGACCGATGTCATTCTGGAGGTGCGTGTCGATCACTGTGATCTCTGAGCTCTGAACTGTGAAGTGCACAGGTTATTAACGTATGCTCATTTTATGCATCAATCTAGATTTTTATCTACTTATGAATTATTCTGCTTATAGATTTTGGATGCATTATATAAATGCATCTATGTGGAAAGTCTGCCTAATACTGGTAGCATAAAATGTTTGGTCAATAACTATACACTGTTATATTAATTACATAGTTAGATTAATACTGTTAACAATAAAGCATATTATAGATCAATGGTGTACTAGATAGATAGATAGATAGATAGATAGATAGATAGATAGATAAGAAAATTATTCAAAATTATGTATATATATATATATATACAGTGCCCTCCACTAATATTGGCACCCTTGATAAATGTGAGAAAAGGTGTCTGTGAAAATAAATCTGCATTGTTTATCCTTTTGATCTTTCACTCGAAAAATTCACAAAATTCTAACCTATCACTGAAGTAAAACAATTGAAAGTTGGGAGAAAATCTCATGATGAAATAAATGTTTTTCTCCAATGCAACAATTATTAGCACCCCTAGAAATGCTTATGAGTAAAATATCTCTGAAGTATATTCCCATTCACTTTAAAAAATTTTAGCACACCAGGGTGACTAGGAGCATGAAATTGTCCAGCCATGACTTCCTGTTCCACAGGATTATAAATATGAGGAACACAAAGGCCAAATTCCCGTTAATCATCCATCATGATGAGAAAAACCAAATAATATATTTCTGATGTGCAGCAAAAGATAATTGCGCTTCACAAATTAGTGAAGTGGTTTTAAGAAAAGAGCTAGAGCAGTGAAAATTCCCATTTCCACCATCAGGGCAATAATTAAGAATTTCCAATCAACATAAAATGTTACGAATCTGTCTGGAAGAGGATGTGTGTCTATATCGTCCTAATGCATGGTGAGGAGGAGAGTTTGAGTGGCCAAAGACTCTTCAAGGACCACAGCTGGAGAATTGCAGAAAATAGTTGAGTCTCGGGGACAGGAAACCAAAAAAATAATTGTCAAACAGCACCTACATCACCACATGTTGTTTGGGAGGGTTTCAAGAAAAATTCTCCTCACTCATCCAAAAATAATCTCCAGCATATTCAGTTGTCAGACACGACTGGAACTTCAAATGGGACTGGCTTCTATGGTCAGATGAAACTAAAAAATGAGCTTTTTAGCAGCAAACACTCAAGATGGGTTTGGTGCACACAGGGATAAAAAGTACCCCATGTGTACAATGAAATATACTGCTGTATTTTTTTAAGTTGTGGGCCTATATTTCTGCTGGAGGTCCTGGACATTGGTTTAGACACATGGCATCACTGATTCTATCAAATACCAACAGATAAAAAAATCAATAAGTGACTGACTCTGTTAGAAATCTTATAACGGGCCATGTTTGGATCTTCCAACCGTACAATAATCCAAATACAAACCTCAAAAACAACACAAAAATGGGTCACTGGGCACAAAACCAAGCTTCTGCTATGGCCATTTCAGTTCCCTGACCTGAACCCTGTAGAAAATGAGTGAGGTGAACTGAAGAGAAGCAGCACCGTCATGGAGCTGTGAATCTGAAGGATCTGGAGAGATTCTGGATGAAGAAAATGGTCTCTGATCTCTTGTCAGGTGTTCTCCAAACTCTTCAGGCATTATAGGAGAAAACTCAGAGCTGTTATCTTGGGAAAATGACGTTGCAATAATTGGGTGCCAATAATTGTGGCCAACATGAACTAGAGAAAGCATTTATTTCACAATGAGATTTTCCCCCCACTTTCAATTGTTTTACTTCAATGATAGGTTGGAATTTTGTGAATTTTTTGAATGAAAGATAAAAAGGATAAACAATGCAGATTTATTTTCACAGCCGCCTTTGCTCATATTTACCAAGGGTGCCAATATTAGTGGAGGGCACTGTATATATATAAACAAAATATATACAAAAAAGAGGTATCAAAATTATTTATTTATTGTCTTGTTATTTCAGTAGAAAAGATGGATAACTGTTTATTACTTATAAACCTACTGTTTATATTATTTATTTTTAAATAATATTCCTTGATATCATACCATTGATGATCTAAGATAAATGCTAATATTGGTCAAGATGGATATATAATGCACCCATCAGGTCAGTATTGATCTTACCTTGTATTACAGTAAATAATATAACAGTTCATCCAGATTGTTCATGATTGTGGTTAATATTTGATCAGAAACTCCCAAATGAATCCCCATCACGTCTGATATCTTTTCATGCTGTACATAACAATCAGTCACTGATTTCTCACATCACTGAAGCACCAAATTGAGCCTGCCTTGTGTTCTTTGTTCTTGATTTAAATGTTTCATCAGTGTGAATGTTTGCTGCAACTATTTGAAAATGTGTTTGAACTGGAAACTTCTGTCAGGTTGCCATGGAAACCAGTCTGCCCGGTCGCCACGCTCCAGCTTTAACGGCAAACTCGCACCTCTCTTTTCCCTCTTTTGTCATCACATCTGCCCTCTCCTTCTGCGTCTCCTAATGGGCTCAGAGAGAGAGAGCGAACACAGCTCGCGCCGCTCTAAATGATCCCACCATTCCGCTCCATCAAAGAGAGCAGGCCATTGGCATTTTAGCAAACGTAGCGTGAAGACAATTTGGATTGTTATCCGTGGGTTTGGCTCTTTTCCTGTCTGCTCTGGCCTCTGATAACGTGTCCGTCTCTCTCTCTCTCTCAGGAGCCGTATCTGCAGGCGTTCTGTGACTGCTGCAGCTACAGGCTGGATCCGCAGAACCCCGTGCGCTTCCTCAGCCTGCGGTGCGCCAGCGGAGACGTCGAGCCCGTCGTTCTGCCTGTCATTCACAGCTGCGAGTGCGCCAGCTGCCAGGGTGGGTAATGCCCCTGTTCTGTGTCTCTGACATCAGGGGATGAATCTCCTCTCTGCTTTGTTTGGAAAGATTGACGCTGTGTTAACACACAGAACTTTATGAGGACAAACGGCCCAAGAGAAGGGTTTGCTTTTGATGAAAACAAATGATATTAGGCAGAATATCTGAGCTTCTGTTTCCATACAAGAAAAGTGGATGATGAATTATACTTTCAAGCTCCAGAAAGGACCAAAAACACCCTTAAAGCACCTTGAAAATGTGCATTATTTTTCAAGTGTTTATAGCTGTTTAAAAACATTTTATTAAACTGTTGCAATAAGAAAAAAGCAAAATATGTACATATAAACATACATACATTCATATACATATACATGCTGTATACATATACATACATTCTTAGACTATTTACTATGCAAAATATATATATTTTTTATCTTCCAAAAATAAATGAATAGAATACATTGAACTACTATAAATTAAAGCAACTAATTTTATAAAATTAAATTCAACTAGATGAGTAGATGCACTGATTACTTAAACATTATGCATTTATGCTTACAAATAAAAGTTATATAATGAATACATCATTTATTTAATAAATCAGTGCGGGGGCAAAGCTATTGTGAATTATTAAATTAAATTATTCAATCTGAAAAATTAATGAGTGTTTTTTTGAAGATGAATTTACTTTTAAATTTATTAATTTACTTAATAAATACTCAATAATTTTGCCTATTTGCTTTTACCCATATAGCTTTCTTGAACTTTTATCATTTTTTTCTAACAAATAGTAATGTTTCAGTATATACATATAAAATATATATACACATAAAGTCATATACATACATTCTTAGACTATTTACCATATAAAATATATTTTATTTTCCAAAAATAAACAGATAAATTGAAGTACTGTAGAATAAAGCCAACTAAAATGATCAAATTCACTTCAGTTTTCAGAGTAGACACAGTGATTACTTAAACAGGCATTTAGGCTTACAAATCATTTATTTATTAAATCAGTGTGGGAATATATATATACTTAGAGATACAAGTATTACTTTATAGTTGAAACATTATTTGGTAGAAAAAAAGTCAGTTAAAGAGTTAAAGAAACTTTTTGTGAGAAACGGACTGAAATTTAAGCTGTTTTTCACTGATAATGCAGGAGAACAATTAAAAATCAAGCCTATTCATAACATAAAGCTATCGTATGACTTCAGATGACTTACAAACTGCTTTTGCTGTGCTTTTATCTCCAAGTATAAATTCACTGTATGAAAAACAGAAGCTCAGACATTCAGCCGAACGTCTCCTTTTGTATTTCACAAAGAAAAGAAAGAATATGATATGAGTTTGGAGCAACTTGAGGGTGTGTAGATGATTTTTGGGTGAAGTAACCATCTTGTTGACATACATGAATTATTCATGATGTTTAATGGTCATCTCTGAAGGGTATGCAGTATTTCCATTATGTCAACGATACATTCATAACCAAAACATGATGTTCTCATGCTATAATGAGCAGGCTGTAATGAGACGGTGCCACCCTCATTGTAATGTATGCTGTGTTTCCTACATGCCTAATTTCATCAGGCTGCTTCTCGTCAGTGTTTAGTCATTCATCACTGCGATTGATCTCATTAGCTAATTGAATCTCTGGGACTTCACTTAGAGGGGTCGCATTTTTTATCTTATGGCATCATGGAGCCATTTCATGCAGATTGATATTTACCGATACGCTCGTGGGCTTTGTAAACAGTGCTGCAAAATTTGTTCTAAAAATGAAATAACTTTTGAATAACAAATTTTTGTGGGCTCTGAAGAGATTGTCGGTCTGACTTATGCAGCTTTCAAGTCATGACATTATGATGGGATTTACGAGACGGGCTCAAATATAACGGCACCAGTGTGGAAACTGTGGATTTTCTTCAAGTGGAGGGTGTGCCAATTAAAGAATCTGATATATTGATCGTAATTAAACTGCCATTGTGAATGTTGTTCAATTTAGTTTGAATGCATTGTGTATTGTTGATGAAAAACAGCCATGAATCTTCCTAGAACACTCATTTAGCCGCTTTATGAGGCGACAGGCTTTCGCGACCACACTATTTCCCATAATTTCCTGTGGCACCACAAGAATGATAAAATACACACAAAGCATCAATTACACACATAATGCGCTTCCTTTGCTCTTTATTGTTTGGCACTAGCGCTAAAAGCTTCCTGTCTTTGTCAAGAAGTGAAAAAGAGTTAAATATGAAATCGCTTGAGATTATATTCCAACCAAGTCACATCATAATTACAATTTCCAACCAATAAGCAAGAATTTACCAGGCTGACATCTGTTTGTCATCACTGGTTGCAGTTATGTTGGTTAAATATATAACGATGCACTGCAAAAATGTTTTTCATCCTCAGTCTTTTAATTTCTCTTGTTTTCCAGTACAAATATCTAAACATTCTTAAATCAAGATTCATTTGACCCACTTGAGATGCAAAATGACAAGTATTGTTTTCTAAAAAAAAAAAAGATCAAAATTAACTTAAGTTCATGCTTAATACAAGAAAAAAAAATCGCCAATAAACTTTAATGAACTTTATTCTAAGGAAAAACAAGCTCATTTTTCATTTATGTCTTGTTTTAAGTATAAACCCACTTAAAGGAATAGTTCACTCAAAAAAAAAATGAATCCACAAGTAATCCACACCACTCCAGTCCATCAGTTAACATCTTGAGATGACAAAAGCTGCGTGTTTATAAGAAACAAGTCCATCATTAAGATGTTTTCAACATAAAACTGTTGCTTCTGGCTAAAATATGAGTCCATGATCCAAAACGCTTCCTCCGGTAAAAAAAGAAAGAAAAGAATCTCCTGTTATCTCACATCAAAACCCACACACATTTTTGTTCAGAACTGTTTTGGCTTGTAAATGACGCTTGATCTGTGCAGATTTCTCTCCTGGTTCAGACATTTTTCTCTGAAGGAAGCGTTATTATAGACTCGTATTTTAGTTAAAAACATCTTAATGATGGTTTCAGCTTTTGTCTTCTCAAGATGTTAACTGATGGACTGGAGTGGTGTGGATTACTTGTGGATGATTGTGATGTTTTTATCAGCTGTTTGGACTCTCATTCTGACGGCACCCATTCACTGCAGAGGATTCATTTGTGAGCAAGTGATGCAATGCTACATTTCTCCAAATCTGATTAATTTTTATTGTACATCTCAAGTAACAAAACAAGACAAAAATAATGAGTTTTTGCAGTGTTTCAGGGACTAAATGTTACCATGGGTGCTGACTCTGATTCAGGCCACTGAATGCATATTCAATGAATTTTTCATGTGCAGCTTATGCTCAGGGCGTACAGTGAACTTTCAGAAAGGTATGAATCAAGATGCCAGGTTAAAATACTCCTAAGAGCTGCCAGATTCACTGATGTTCATCTACTTTTCCACTTTCCCCAGGCGGAGACCTGTCGAGACGCTGAATGGCCACTGATGAATGGACAGATGCTGCGTCCTCGTATTCGTCCAGTGTTCTTTGTGTAGCTTGTCATTATATGACTGAATCTTTTCTAATATTTCCTAAAGCTCTACGAGATCTACATTCTGTACAGCCTTTAAATTATGTTATGATTTATGACTTTTTTCAGGCTTTAATGATTGTATTTTAATTAAATGCTCTTTATTATACTATAGCTCTGTTGATTATAAAGAAATTAATTATTATTATTGCCAAAGAAAATCTTCTTTCACATTTCATGACAAATTATTTCTTTAATAAATGTTTGTAGAATTTTTTTGTATCATAAAAAGGTGTAATGAACAGCTGTTTTTACTTAAGTGGATATATTATTTTTCCCTTAAACACACTGGTTTGATATTTAAACTTATTATATATATAGCTTGTTACATCAAATATTTTCAGATTTTATTTATTTCTAAATGTGCTCAATCTATTCTGTAGCCATTTTACATTTCCAAGTAAAATTTTTAATTCTAACCACCTAAAAATGTATTCATTACTTATTTCAGTCATTTTATGATTTTGAATTAATACTATTTTCTTCATCATTAATGCAATTCAAAGTGATTGATAAAGTGCAATGAACTGCAGGTTTTCTCTTTGATTTTTGCTTAAAATTTTGATGCAGCAATTAAACTAACCTTTTCAATATTAGTGGGTTTATTTTCTGCTATAAATCAGACAAGGTTGGAAGTATATTGAAGAAAAAAAGCACAAATGCATCCTAATTATTGCATTTCCACCTTGTGAAAGTGTGTCATGTGCATTCACCATATGATCATTTGCTGATAGTGAATGAAAGGGATGGATGGGAGGAGGCTGGAAGATCTCACTGCTGGGATGCTTCAAAGACAATCTGCCTAAATATGGGTAAAAAGCGCCGCGCCCCCCTTTTGAAGCCCATCTCGCGCACCCAAACAAAACATATGAAGAGAGATTTCGCTTAGAATGTAGAACTCCACTGTTTTGGCTTCTCGCGCTAATTGGAAAAGAACTTGCGAAATCGATGTTATTGCACTAAAAACCTCCGCGCAAACGCATAGTGCTGCCATTATGTCCACGAGGAGCGCCTTTTGTCTGCACGCGCGTGACGGCGCAGGGGAACCCCACGTCCGCCGCGCGTGCATCGCTTGTGACGTATCATGTACAGTGTGACAGCGCGACTCCGCCGAAGGTGGAAAACAAAGCGCAAAAAGCTCAACTGTCAGGTGATCGCGCATGGAGTCTTTCGGCGATGCTCTTGTCTGGACAAGCGTGAAGTATCCCAGTTTACCTTTCATCTGCGACCCGTGATTTCTGGTCATTTCCACAAAAGCCCAGGGCACGACGACATCAAGGGTTCGACACCTGCGAAAGGAGCCGAATGGCACGGATTGAAATGAACTATATGCCTATTTATAATTTCTACAATCGTTATTTATCTGTAGTTTTGCGCTTTTTAAATACCGCTATTTTTACAAGTGCGTATATTGCTGTTCTGTACCATAATCAGATTCAAAACAGTAATTAAGTTAGCGATATTAGACGCAGACATCGCGCTTCCTATTCAGAACAGTAATTATTTAAGTTTAGTGATATTTGTAGTTAAATAGACGCTTGTTGTTGTTGGTCACCATCGAAACGGGAGGAGCGCGGGACCTCAGGAGCGATAGGCGTCAAATGAAGCGCATCTCTTCTTCGAAGCGCTTTTTTTCGCCGAATTAAAACTGAGAAGAGCGCTTTAATTGGACAAAGGGATACCCGAGGACTCAACTATGGTAAAATTAGGGTACGTTACCTCATGAACGCGTTCCAGTCACACAGAGTTCAGCATCCCACATGTCACGAGCTAAATTAGTCTGGCGTCGCTTTACCGGACCTGGGGTCGTTTTTGAGGAATTAAGCGACGTAAACAATCCCCCACTCACGTTTGGAAACCGGAAACTGCTGTTTGGATAAGTGAGCGTTGAGCGTTGCTGATGAAGTTGTCGCTGTGCGGAGCCTCGCGTGCCCAGGGCGCGAAGAGAGTGGCGGGAAGGTCAGCTTGAGCTCGAGACACTCCGCTGGACTGCGCGCGGGAGGATGCCGGTTCGACGGGGGCACGTCGCGCCGCAAAACACTTTCCTCGACACGATCATCAGGAAATTCGAGAGTCAAAGTAAGTTTGTGTTTATTTACAGTATTATACAAACAAAATAGCCTACTATGTTGTTTTTTGGACTTGTGCCACCATGGCTGTACACCGCGCTCTTCAGGTAACGGTTTATTCCTGTCAGAAATATTATGACAGAATTCACCTGAGTGTATTAGATTAACTGTTACTCCAATGAAAGGAGTTTTAAAGGTCAGATCAGGTAGAAAATCACACATTAAGACACCAACATCAACTACAGTGTGGTATTCTTGCAAATAGCTTGGAGAACACCATGGTAAAATAATATATAACACTCAGTATCGATGTAACATGGTATCACCACAGTAAGTTTTTTCATGAGACTTGCTAATGTGTAAACAGGTGTATCATAGCTTCAGTGTCAAATGATAACACTTATAACAAATTGAGATTTATACATCACCTGGAAGTTGAATAAATAATCTTTCCATCGATATATGGTTTGTTATGATAGGACAATATTTGGCTGAGATACAACTATTTGAAAATCTGGAATCTGAGGGTGAAAAATCTAAATATTGAGAAAATCATCTTTAAAGTTGTCCAAACGAAGTCCTTAGCAATGTATATTACTAATCCAAAATTAAGTTTTGATATATTTACAGTAGGAAATTTATAAAATATCTTCATGGAACATGATATTTCCTTGATATCCTAATGATTTTTGGCATAAAAGAAAAATCTATAATTTTGACCCATACAATGTATTTTTGGCTATTGCTACAAATATACCCGAGCTACTTATGACTGCTTTTGTGGTCCAGGGTCACATATATTATGAAATATATGTATGTTATTGATCATATAGAGTCAGGACCAGAGAGTTTCTGTATCAGGCTGTACATCATCCTTTATTTAGACATGTTTGGTGCTGATCAGAATATACAGTAGTGTATAAGTCCTTTACATATATTTTTCAATTTTCATTTTATTTTCCTTGCTACTTGAATAACTTCCAGATACTTCAGTTTTTCATCCATTGGTGACTATCCTATTCATTTGTGAGTCTCATGCAATGTTATTTTAGGTCTGATGAGATAAATGCATCTAAACTGATGTAATTTAGAGTTGAATTGAATTAGCTTGTGCTTTTACCCTTGCATGTGATTTTGAGTTCTAAAACTTTAATTAGCCTCAGTTTTCATGATGCCTTCGCTGGTCTAACAGGTATGGAGATTCATGCAAGGAGTCTCAGATGTGAATCTTCTTACTCAAGCGTCCTCCAAAATCTAACTAGCTTTCAAAGAGCCGATCAGTCTTCATTTCCATCTGTCTCAGACCGGAATTGTTTCGTTTCCTGAAGCAGCTTGTGATGTTTTTGTGTAAATAAGCTTTCCATTGATGTATGGTTTGTTAGGATAGGATAATATTTGGTCGATATACAACTATTTGAAAATCTGGAATCTGAGGGTGCAAAAAAATCTAAATATTGAGAAAATCGCCTTAAAAGTTGTCCAAATGAGGTTCTTAGCAATGCATATTACTAATCATAAATTAAGTTTTGATATATTTATGGTAGGAATCACAAATGATAAATTATCTTCATTGTTGTTTAATATTGAATTCAATGAGTTATTAGTTCATAATGAAGACCCAAAGCATTTGAAACGGTTCTGAATTGCTATAAATCAAGTCTGGTTTGCATCATTTGGTCAGAAGTGACAGAAATCAATATGTTTTCACTTTCCATCTTAACCTTACCACTACCCTTCCTCTTTCAAGATGCCGTGTCTCTCCCTCGGACGCTTTAAATAATTTATTACCTTCCATCAAAACCCATCGCAAGTTTTTGAGAAGTGCTTTGGAGGTATTGAAGAGTAAGAGTCCTTCAAAAGTGCATTTCATTACACGTGGTCATCGCACTGACCAGAAGCTGCTAGTGTTTCTCCTTCAGCGTTTCTCTCCAGATGGCTTGGATCTGTTTTTCTAGCCTTGAAGTCTCACACTAGACCGGTTCAAAGAGAACACCGTGTGCTTCCCATTGTGAGCAAACACGATTTTGATATCTCAGCCGAATATTAAAAACTCAGCGTTTGAGAGTGTTTTCTCTCCGGTGTTCGGTAGATGAGATGAAATATCAGATGAGAACAATAGCTGCAACAAAACAATAACCCCAAAATAAAAGCGGCCCATGCGTGTGTCCCACAAGTGCATTCGCAGCTGATATGCCAGTTTTTAGGTGATATTTGTGGCCCAGTGTCTCTGAAGCGTGAGGTCAGAACCAAGAGCCATGAGACCAACAGAGAACAACAGCAACACGAGCATCACTGTGGCAACTGCTGAAGACACTGCCAGAGAGACCGAGTCCCGAGAGAAAGAGAGAGAACTCCTACGAGAATGACTTCATCACTCCACATCATCTATCTATCTATCTATCTATCTATCTATCTATCTATCTATCTATCTATCGCTCATCTATCTATTGATGTGTTGTTCTGTTTATCATTCTAGCTATCTGTCCATCTGTCTGTCGTTTTATCAATTTATCCATCTATTGTCTATCTATCCATTGTCTCTCTGTTGTTTATTGTTTCATCCATCCATCCATCCATAATAATATAAATATATAATAGTGTTTAAATCTATCTATCTAGACCCATTCTATTTTCCCAACTTTTCACGAACAGCTTTCTATTCTTCTTTCTTCTGTTCTTTCTCTCATCTCATTGTAATTTTAATACCGTATCATAAAGTCTTTAGAGGACAGAAGCATCAGAGGAGAGTCTGAGATGCACATTTCCCACTGCACTGAACTTTGCTCAGCGTTAAGGTGGGGTATTTATAGTTTTCTATATAAAGTTGTGTTTTTCCATCGCCTGCTTCGCTGTCACATCACTGCTGAGTTGTCATGGTCTACTTCTGCCAGTATTCTGGGATGCGGAGTGGTTGCTATGCCGTCTCTCTCTCTCTCTCTCTCTCTCTCTCGCTGTAATGGAGAGCGGGTGAGATCACAGTCTTATTGGCACGCTGTCAGAGGAGTTGGTGTGATTAAATTTCACCGTGGTACAGGTGTCCATTCTACCTTGTCTTCTCTCTTTCTGCCTCTGTCGCTCCTGTTCTCTAATCCGCAAACTCCTACACCAAGCATTAGTTTGTAGAGATTTGCTGTACTGCAGTTGATGTATTTGCACTGATATTAGTGTGCAGGACAGCGTTACATTATTTACATGTCAGAGCGATAAAGAAACATGGTGTAAGGTTTAAATTACAGAGCAGGACATGTCCCAAACAAATCAAGATGAGGAGTTTGTTTGCGATCTTAAGATCTTGGTGATTGTATCTGTTCTTTAACTCCGCTTTCATGCATGCTGTTTTGCATATGTATATGCATATGCATGCACATATGGCTGTTGTATTGGTGTGAGCTTGCATCTAACAGTCTAACAAGCTCAAGTTTGCATCTGCAAGACAAGCTGGCAGGAGAAAGAGCACACTAACACCTGTGTAAAACCCTCAAGCACACACACGTGCAATTAACTAGATTCACTTTCCTCCTTGTTAAAGCCACACAAAGAGGATTTGCTGTTTCCTCTGCCGTCGTCTTTCAGGGGCTGCTCATCGCTAAATGCATTGTTCTCTTTTCTCAGGAGACACGGCTTGTTCTTTCCTCACAGATAAAAGACCAAGATGAGCTCACTTTCATCCATTCAAATGTGCCTTTCTTTCTCGGTGTTTGTTAGTGACACTGATGCACTGCATGCAAGAAAAACATTACAATCTGTCAAGAGATTGAATGATATGCAGAATGAGTAAAATAACTTAATACATAATATATTAATATGTATTTAATACACACATATATAATGTATTAATGTAAATATTTATCTATCCATGCATCTATCCATCTAGTGTACAATTCATCATAATCTAATATTAAGATATATTTTATTAAATATTAACATCTATCTATCTGCCTGCCTCTCTTTATCTTGGGTTCTTGAGTTAACTATATAGTTATATAGATTGGCATCGTTCTTTAGAGGTCCTCAGATCAGTGTTTTAGGTTCTTTAAAGCACCAGTTCATATTTGTGAAACTAAACTTTAAACTTAAAAGCTTTTATAACTATTTGATTCTGTCAGTCATGCTGACATCAGAGTTCAGCTCGACAATCTTTTTGAGTGATCTGTTCCTTTAAAGCCTTGACTGATTGTGCTTTGGTTTTTATTAGAGCTTGACTCAAAGGTGGTGGAGATCGGTTTAAACCTCCTATAAAGAGACAGCTGAGAACTCAAGAGATGTTAATTATAATGCATCAAGGGTGTTTTCTCTGATTCATTCATTCTTTCTCGGTTTCCCTCAGTCAATCTGTCTCTCCTTCCTCTGCGATGCATCTTATTTTGGTCGCAGTGTTTGTTCGTTCTGTATATAGGCTTGACACAAACACGCACACACTTATGTTAAAGTTCCTCTTATCCAGCCCACTCTGTCTATCTTCAGAGCGCCTGTGGCTGTTTCTCTGATGTATACCGTCTGCTGCTATAACCAGCACTTGTTCAGCCTGCTAATGTCGGACAATGAGACGATGAGGATCCCGCATTCTAATCTCAAGATTAAGGCTGGTTTTGCAGAACTGCTTTTATTCCTCTGTGGATTCTTCAGAAGTTCGCTCAGTCTTCAGGACACTCATTGAAGTTATTTCTTCTTCTGTTGGTCTGAGGAACCCATACACCTGCTGGATTGGCCCGATAATGGTGATTTTCCATCAGTAGTGTTTCCACAGTGTGCAGATCACAAGATTAGATATCCAAACAATTAAAACCCATCCTCCGCCACAGTTTAGACTGAAAAATGAGCTTCAGATTAGCAGTCTCTCTTTCTCTTTTGTCTTTTTAGTTGTCATATTCCATGTCCTATGCATAATTAAAAATTAAAAAAAAATAATAAAATAACAGTAGTTTGTTGTAGCATGACAGGTGCTAGTGATTAATATCTCATGGTGTGTTCATTTACATGCACACACAATTTAGGTCTTTTAATTAAGTTTCCATTATTTTTATTTTTTTTGTCAAATTAATTTTTAATTTTAAGTAAATTACATTTTTGTTTTTAAAGTAACAGTTTGCATGCTTTCTTTTTAAAATCAAACTCACTTTTAAGTAGATACAATTTATTTTTAAAAAAAGGAAAACATGACTTTTTGTGCATGACTTTTTGTCAAAATGTAATTTATTATTATTATTATTTATTTTTTGCATGCGCTTCTTTTTAAATTGAATTCATTTTTAAGTAGCCTACATTTTATTATTTTTGTGTTTAAAAATATATTATTTTATTATTTTTTTGTTTAAAAATATATTAGTAAAAAACAAAAAACACTATAGAAGCAGTTTGCATGACTTCTTTTTAAACCAAATTTATTTTTTAAGTAAATTAAATTAAATTACAATTATTTTTAAGTTTGCATGACTTTTCTGTCAAATTCATTATCAGGTAAACACATTCTGTGCAAATTGTTCCCTTTATCTACATGTTTTTAGATTTTAACAGTGTTTAAACTGACATTTCTATAAACCCAGAAATCCACATGCCAGATTATCTAGCATATTGTTACAATCTCTTTGTTGGGTTGTCTTTATTCACCTGAAAACATTTACAGATGGAGAAAGTGTGTGTGAGTTTTCAGCAACTTCAGTTACCCGCAGACATGGGTTAACTCTCATCAGAAAAACAAAAAAGAGCATCTAAAAGTTGCGCAAATGTTAAACGCGTCAACAGCGAAAAGGAAGAGCTTTTATCCGCCGCAGTGAAAGTAGCATCTCTGTGAGCAAACATCACCTCTGTATTCCACACAGAACCTCTCACCTTTAAAAATCTCTCTTCTGACCCGTGAAGCGTCTGTCATTTACTCAAGACTCCAGCGTTTGCTTCTGGCCTTTATCTGACGCCCTGTTGAAGGTGCTAACATCCATCATGTAAAAGCACTTAAAGGATAAATGCAGTTGACATGACTCCTACTGAGGGGAAGAGAGGCGCTGGAGGAGGCTGGAGTTTGATGTATTTCTCACTGTCAGTATCGGTGGTAGAGTCAATCACTTCCTGTTGCTTCTTCTCTCTGTTGGCTGAAGTTTCCCATCAGTCTGCTGTCCAGGGAAGTTGATTCTCAGATTTTTGTGCGATTCACTTACTTTCTTGTTGGTTGTCTTTTTTATTTTCCTGTGCAATACTTTGTAGCACACTAAATGTATTTGTATGGCTAATCAGTTCAATATTTATCTTGGCAGCTTTGAACGTGGCTTATCTAATCAGAATTTAGCATCTAAATCACCACAGAAAGGTCCGCATATTTCCACAAAGCTGGAGCATTCACAGTTTTACTAATCCATTGCCTTTTTGTGTGGTCGTTTATGTATTTTTTGGCTAATTTGTTGGTGCTTTCAGCTCCCAGTATGAGAGTAGTTCCACTATCCACTGTGTTTGGGAGGAAATGTGCAAATGTTTATAGATTCAGTTTAGAATAATTTCTAGAAATAATTTCAAACATATTTGCACATATATTTTTTATATTAATTAGTTTACATAATATACATTATGAACTTATGAATAAATACATATTTAAAAAATATGTATACATTATAAGTTAATACAAAGTTATACTGTACATACTGTACTCTTAAATGATACATAAAAAGTGAGTACATTGCAAGTTAATATAAATATATTTAATGTTACATAATTTACATACTGTACATATTAATGTAATAAACAAATATTAAAATGTATAAAAATATAACATGAGATATAGAAAATATATAAATAACATATTAAAAATGGAAATACATGTAAATACACTATAAGTGAATATAAACATAATTTTTTTTACATAATTTACATACTGTACATTTTAACATATATTTATATACAGTATTAAGTTAATATATACATTATGCAAACTATTAAATATACTTATATAAACTTATTTACATTGATTTTAATATTTTAATTTTCATATTGTAAATATTAACATATTTACATATTTTAGTATTTTTTTATATTTTACAGTACATTTTTTACATAATGTTCATGTAGAATTTTTTTTACATAATGTATTTATATTTGTTTTAACTTGTGTATTTACATATATAATTATGCTTATTTAATATTTTACTTAACTCACATAATATACATATTATTTGGCTGATTATTGTCATTTAGCAGCATCAAACCAAGAGTGCAGTTAAACAAGTTAATATTGTTTTCGTTTTCGTCGTCATTAGGATCGGTCATTCAGAAGCATGGCTTTTCTTACCACTGCTATGCTGATGACACTCAACTCTACTTCTCATTCCAACCAGATGATCCGACGGTAACTGCTCGCATTGCAGCCTGTCTGAGTGACATTTCTAGCTGGACGATGGACCATCACCTTCAGCTCAATCTTGCTAAGACAGAACTGCTCGTGGTCTCAGCCAACCCATCACTTCACCACAACTTCTCTATACAGCTGGGTTCGTCAACCATAACTCCTTCCAGGACAGCCAGGAACCTTGGAGTTGTGATCGATGATCAGTTAAGCTTCACAGACCATATTGCTACAACAGCCCAGTCCTGCAGATTTGCCTTATACAACATTAGGAAGATTAGGCCCTTCCTGTCAGAGCAAGCCGCACAACTCCTTGTCCAAGCTCTTGTTCTCTCCAGACTGGACTATTGTAATGCTCTCTTGGCGGGCCTTCCCGCATGTACTATCAAGCCTCTGCAACTGATCCAGAATGCAGCAGCCAGAGTGGTCTTTAATGAGCCGAAAAAAGCTCACGTTACCCCTCTCTTCATCAGGTTACACTGGCTACCAATAGCCGCTCGCATCAAATTCAAGGTACTGATGTTTGCCTACAAGACCACAACTGGCACTGCACCAATATACCTAAACTTGCTAGTTCAAACTTATGCGCCCTCCAGAAGCTTGCGTTCTGCAAGTGAACGACGCCTTGTGGTGCCATCCCAAAGAGGTACCAAATCACTCTCACGGACCTTTTCCTGGACTGTGTCCAGCTGGTGGAATGACCTCCCGATCTCAATTCGAACAGCTGAGTCTTTAGCCATTTTCAAAAAACATCTAAAGACACATCTTTTTCGCCAGCACCTGACTAACTAATACTAACACTTACCTATTCTATTTAATAAAAAAAAAAAAAAAAAAAATCCTAGCTACGTGTACTGTGCTAGTCTAACTGAGACTTGTCATGGCACTTGTATACTGTTGCTCTCTCGATGGTCTGATTGCTTCTATTGTTCTCCTCATTTGTACGTCGCTTTGGATAAAAGCGTCTGCTAAATGATTAAATGTAAATGTAAATGTTTACTGACTTAAATCATTTACCGGTTGAAGAACAGAACCACAAACGCTGCTCATGATGGAAACAGAGGTTCTGGTTCCTCTCAGGAGGAAGTTAGATGGACGAGATGCATTTGTTATCCAGACTGACTGCTCTGGATAAAATCTACAGCATTTTGTGCAAATGGAGAGAAATTGTTCACATTATGTACAGTATTTGTCAGTAATGTGGTGTCTAATGGCTCATTTTAAACGTCTATCTCATCCCTGTCTGTCCTCTATGTTCCCGCACACCTCGATCTGCAGGATATATTGAGTGGAACGGTTATGTTGATTTTTTTTTTCCGCAATGCTAATGTCTCTCCAGGAGTTTGGTGAGGTTATGGCCTCTGTGTTTCCCGTCCATTTACATTCAACCAGCCTCCAATTTTAACACTCGCCAAGGCCAATAAGAAATATTAATGGCAGTAAATGTTCTCATTTGAGGGAGACAGATGGACTGAGAGCTGGACAGAGACAGTGTGTGTGTTGTGTGTTGTGTCTCATTGTGGAACAGATGCTAAAGGCCGTCAGGAACACAAGCAGCTTCTGTTGTGATTGTTTTTACTGTTGCCTGGAGGAACGTGTCAATACTGCGCCGCTGCGTTACTAATCACCTAACGGACACCACTGCAGCCGCTTGAAGATTTCCCTTCACTTCAACCAGAGAGACGTGTCATTTATGGTGCTATATGTTTACATGTTCAATTATAAGTGCTTAGCAGGTATTGACTATTAGTTTGTTTGGTTTCTTTTTCTCCCTCACGGTTATCTGCAGGTCAGCCCAAATGGATCATTTTAGATAATTTGTGTAATTTCAGCTGTTGGTGTATTTTATTTACAAATTACAGATTACAGTTTTTATTTACAGACAAAATTTAAATTAACATTGATTGAATTGATTTTTGGTAAAAATTAAACCCAAAGTGATTCATATTTACATTCTAATTTCAGCTATATTTTATTTATAAACTTTATACTTTTAATAAAATGTAATATTAATTTTTTTTCTTTACCCACACAAGTTAAATAAAAATTAATCTAATATTTATTACAAATTAAACCATCAGTTATTATTGTTACGTTCTAATTTCAGCTGTGTATTTTATTTATAAACTTTATACATTTAATAAAGTTTAAGATTCAATTTTTTTATTTACAAACGATATTTCAATTAACGTTGAATCAAAAGTTAATAAAATTTACAATCTAATTTCAACTGTAGGTGTACTTTTGTTCTTTTAATAAAATCTACGTTTACAGTTTTTTATTTACAAATAAAGTTTAAATTAACATTAAATGTTTATTTTAAATGAAACTAAAAGTGATCAGCATTTACAATCTAATTTTAGCTGTGGGTGTATTTTATTAATAAACTTTATACTTTTAATAAAATTTAAGATTACAGTTTTTTACTAAGAGTTTAAATTAACATTGATTGAATATTTAGTAAAAATGACTAGAAGTGATTGATATTTATGTTCTAATTTCTAATTTTGGGGGTGCATTTTATTATTTTATTTAACTTTATACTTTAAGAACTGTAATCTTAAATATTATTAATTTTACAAACAAAGTTTAAATTAACATTGATTGATTTAGTGCAAATTAAACCAGTAGTGATTCATATTCACATTCTTTAATGGCTTTGTAATTGGTCTTCTTTTTGAGTTTATTCTAAAGTTGAGTTGATCTGCTTTTAATTCCTAATTTACATATCGATTTGTGGCCTTTTCTTGCATCTGCATAAAACTAAAGACTAAAATCTAAACTAAAACTATAACTCAGTTCTGTTGCAGTGCATATGTTGTCATTTCCTTGCAGATCTACTTTTTCTGAAGGCCACTTATTAGTCAAGGTCTCTCGTGATCTTTTCTCACCCTCTTTGACACTTAGAATGAATCAAACGGTTTTAAACATCCCTTTAAGACTTCTTTATGTAAATGACGTCTGTAATCGTAATGCTGCTCTGTAACTTTAGGTTGTAGAGTCGATACAGAGACGAATGGATTTGACTCAGTGACAAATTAACAACAAAAGTCCATTACTTATGGAGAGTGAGGTTTGAAGCGAGCGCCAGGGCTGAGCGACTCTCCTTACAGTCCTTGAACAAGATTTATCACTGATGCTTTTCTGAGGACACCCAAATATGGGATGGAAATTACAAATATGGGAGGTTTCCAGTTAAGCGTGACACTGGCAGGCTGCTGAGGTGAGGCGCTTATGGCTGCTCTCGAGATCTGATACATAACAGACTGTAATTTCAGCAAGTAATACAAGCATCTGACAAGCTCTTATCACCAATTTACAGTGCCTTTTTTGGGAGAAACATCTAATATCTTCACACTTACAGATAACGTCATAATGATAAATTATCATTGAAGAAACTAGCTTGACTAAACTTTAAGTATACCTAAATATGCACTTTAAATGTTTAATAATCAAAAATGTATTATTGTTTTGTGCATTACTATCTATCTATGTCTGTGTATATATAAGATATAATTATGCACTAAGTACTGTACAGCAACAAGATAACAATACAATCTAAAAATAATAATAAGAAATAAACAAAAACAAAAAAAGAATCGGGATGAAAAAAAATATTTTTCTTGTTTTTGCAAGGTTCATTATAGATTTTACTTTTTACTATATAAAGACAAGAGAAACGAGGAAAATAATTCAACTATTTATTTTTCTTGTTTTTGTAAGATTCACCATAGATTTTGTTTTATGTATATAAACAAGAGAAGCAAGAGGAAAATAATTAACATACTTTTTTTTATTGTTTTTGCAAGATTCCTCCTATAATTTTTTACTGTATAAAAATGAGAATCAAAAGGAAAATAATGAAAAAAAAAACTTGTTTTTGCAAGATTCATTCTAGAGTTATTTTACTGTATAAAAAAGAGGAAAAAAATAAAATAATATTGTCTCTTATTTTTGCAAGATTCACCTCAGAATTCTTTTAATGTGCAAAAATGAAAAACGAGGAAAATAATAAAAATATTTTTTTTTAATATATAGTTTGTGTGAGATTCAACCCAGAATCTTTTTCCTTTCTCTTCCACATCACTAAACATCCTCAGAGTAAATCAGCCGGTAACTCTTACAGAATGAAATTAAACTCCATGGGTTTAATTTAACATTGCTGACTTCACTTTCTCATGAGAAGCGTCTCTGTTTCCCGGTTTTGGCTCTCAGTTACCGTTTGCAGTGTTTGTGTCCCGTGAGAGATGACAGAACTCTCTAGAACATTAGGAAAGTGAGACGGGCGAGACTCTTCAGACTCTTGTGTGGTTTTAGCAGAAGTCATTTACTGCTGTGGCTCTCAGCTAGTGATTCAAACACCTTCTGTGTGAGTTGGCACAAGTTCCCGTGTGACGGGCGTGTGAAGGTCAGCCCCGCGTGTCCGTCCCGGACTGTACATGTATCTGTCTCGGTGATGGAGCGTGTATGTTAATGTGGTTTTGTGCAGCAGGTGACGTGTCTTTTACAGTCCGGTCTCGTGTTTGAGGTTTAGCAGAAGCCTGAGTCAAGCAGCAGCTGTTCTGTAGTTTATGACTGATGACACTGAATGAAAAGCTTGTGTTTGCGTAGAGGAAAAGTAATTTGTACACCTTGTACATGTGGTTTTCTGTGATGATTTTTACATTATTGCTGCAGATTCTGCTGATTTGTCACCAGGATTATGTCATATACCTGGATAACACAGATGAGGTTTTGTTGAAGTTGCAAAAATGACTTGTAGCATCAGTAAAAATGAGGTGAAAACTACAAACCAAACAGTATTGTTTTACATCTTATGTCTAGTTATTCTATTCTATTCTATTCTATTCCATATATATATATATTTCTATAGATGTAATTATATTATAGATTATTATCTTTGTTGTACATTACTATACTGTATTATATCCATGTCTTTTGTAAAGGAAAAAACTAATGAAAAAATGGAGAAAAGAACATATATAAGAAAGGCATAAAGAAAAAAATTAGGATAAAATGATATTGAAAAAAATTCATAGTGAATTTCCTAATTAGATTTATATAAATAAAAATTTCTAAATCAATTCCTAAATACATTTATATAAATATTTTTACATTTTTATAAAATGAAATTTTCAATGTTTTTATTTATTTATTAATCTTTACATTTTTCCAAATTTTCTTATAATTTAATTTTATAGATTTTTTTTTATAAATAAAATATATTTTTAAATTTTTTTGTAAAATAGTATTCAATGTTCTTTCTTTCTTTCTTTCTTTCTTTCTTTCTTTCTTTCTTTCTTTCTTTCTTTCTTTCTTTCTTTCTTTCTTTCCTAATTTTCTTATAGTATATATATAATTTATATAAACAATTTATTTAATTTTATTTTATTATAATTTATTTATATTTTTTGGCCAGAAAAAAGATGCAAAGTGGGCCATAATTAATGCACCAAATTGAAGAAAGCACATTTTGCAAATGCCCCGTGATTATTAACATGCTAAAGAGGTTGTTTTCTCTCTCTTATAGGTAGGAAATTCATCATAGCCAATGCGCGGGTGGAGAACTGCGCCATCATCTTCTGTAACGATGGCTTCTGTCGCATGTGCGGCTACACGAGGGCTGAAATCATGCAAAAGCCATGCACCTGCAACTTCCTGTACGGCCCACACACCAAGAGGCTGGCCATCGCGCAGATGGCACAGGCGCTGCTGGGGTCAGAAGAGAGGAAGGTGGAGATAGCGCTCTACAGGAAGGACGGTAGGACGAACACAGCCGCTTATTAATCCACAGGGTGCCAGCGTTTCATTAGAACCTTTCTACAGCGATGGCTTTTTTAGCAGGGTGTTTCTCAGGTTTAATGCAAAGCGAGTGAAGGCAGATGGCCTTCTGTTGTTCTGTTTTGTTTAGTGTTGGATCTCATGGTAGTTTTGAACACAACTGCGTGATCAAACGTTTGTAGTTTTGCTTTAGTCTTTTTCAAAGACCTGCTGGACCTTGAAAAAGCTTAGTTTGTTTGTTTTGTTTGTGCGATTACCTCCGACTGTTCTAGCTCAACAACTCTGGTTTAATAAAATAATGTCTCAAAGATCAGTCGCTGGAGAGAGATTTGAAGGGAGGATTGCCGCGCCTGAAGGTGGCGTGGTTTATTTGATGTCTGTATTGTTTTAGTGCTTATTTACTGAAGTGATTATGCAAATCAGCTCCTGGCTGAACTGGGTTGTGAGTGGTTAGTGTCTGCAGTGATGCAGTGAAATCATCAAATGTTTTTGTGAGTCTGCTCTTGAGGTTCGTGACAGCAGATGTTTGCTCTCAGCCGATGGTTGACGTTCTTGAGCAGCTGTGGACTGCACAGCATCACGCTGGCCATCATAGTTTCCACTGTTTATGTGTTCGGCTGTCTGTTTGGTGTTCGTCCCATACCCAGCACCCTCCTGACCTGCGCTGGAACAGGATATTAGCATACCTTGTTACGCAATACAGTTTAGTGGTTACTAATGACTCTACTGCAATGGTTCTTAACCTTTTTACTCAAAGCAATGTTTGAATTTCTCTCTGTATATCTTCTTTAATTATGATGAAACAAAAACAAAAAAAACCCTATTTTTATTAACTAACTTTTTGTTAACAGAATTTTTATTAAAATAAATAATTCAAATTATTTATTTCTAACCATATTAATTAATTAATTTACATTATTTTATTTATTTAGAATATTTATGTATTTACATTATTTTATATATTTACCTCATATTTAATGTTTCTCAAACTTTTTGACAAAGTCTGCCATTGAAGAACAATATTTGACTTTATTTTATGCATTTCATCTTTAAATGTGATGAAACTACGTTTTAACTGTTTATTAACAGAAAATGGGGGTGTTTATACTAGATAAAATATAATCTTTTTTTATTTTTATTTTTTTACATTATTCATTGAATTACATTTTATTACATTATGTATTCATTGTTTTTTGTAGTATTTTTTTTTCTGATTCTAGAAATTTCAAGAACTGTATATTCTTCAGTTAAAACAACTGCTTTTAGGAGGAAAAAATAAATATGTATAAATAAATATGATTGCAGTTTACATCTTGATTTTATGTATTTTAAGTAAGATTATTTTAATATAATTAATTAAAATAAGTCATTCTGAAGCCCACTGCTCTAATATGATCATAAAGTAGATTCTCTTTTTTTAACTGAAGTAGCTGATATGTGATACTAGTCTGTCAAGCCTTATGGCTGGATGATAAAATATATCTTGAGAGTGTACAGCTCTTTATAGCTCTTTTCAGCCTTTTAGCAATATATTAGTTTGGCCTTAATGTCTTGATACTCATGATGATATTTGATAGGCCTGTATATCTTGATTATGTATTTGCTCTGAAATGGCTTAAAAGGATTTTTATTCCAGTCAGAATCCATCATTTGGAGCAAAAAGCCTTTTTTCCCAAGTAGATGTAGATCACACTGACCTGCTGCTATTTTAGTGTTTTTACATGAGCTTTAATGAAATTCAACTTAATTTTATTTTGAAATTTGAGTTTGACAAAGACGTCAGTTGTTTTTTCTTGTAATTTCAGTGATGATGCAAACATGTTTGTAAGACATTAATGATTCCATATGTGATTTTTCTTTTGTATGTAACTTTAATAAAATTTTGGCACATGTTTTGCCATGGTTTGTCAGTTTGCTGTGAGTTTTGGGAATTAAGATCTGGTCTTATTCAGAACCAGTTCAGTTTTTGAATTATACTTGAACCAAATGTTTTTTCATCAATATAAATCTCTCATAAAAAAAAGGTGTTTACCTGCATATCATGCGACCATTTACCAACATCAGAGAACTGAAAAATTATTGAAATATTAACTTAAAATCTCAGGTGGTACTTCAAGTAAATATTTCAGGGTTTAAACACGTTATAAGATACAGTAGATGTGAATGGTTAACTTCTTTTTTCCAGGAATACTATATTATGAAACATATTTTTGATTTATTATCATTGTTCTTAAATTGTCTAATTTGGTAATAGGTTTCTTATAGTAAATGTAATAAAAATTGTGTAAATTCTTCTGATTTTTCTGACATATAGCGAAGTCTCACGTTTTGTTTCTCTCCTCTGTTAGCTACTGACTCAACGATGAAAGCTGTCATCTATCTGAAACACACACACACGTATGCATCCGCCCACACACACACACAGAATCTAGAATCAGGCCTTGATGACGACACACACACTTTGATTCACTCATGCATAATTCAGGTGGAAAAACCGTGCTGCTCCAGAAACGGGGATTCCGATCTTTCCCCTGGTGAGCGGAGAGGAGGAAACTTTTTTTTTTCTTCTTCTTCTTCCCTTTCCTGGTTTTCGTGCAGCCATTTATCTGGTGTGCTGTGCGTTGGCATCAGCCTTCATCGTGATGGATTGCCCTTTCCTACTCTCTATTGTCCGTCGCTGATCTGACCGGCACTTAATCAATCACTCTTGAGTTTTAAACCCAACTCGGGTGCATTACCCATGAAAACAAGAGGAAGACAGTGAAAGTGAGGGAAGCTAACGTGTGAAAAGAGCCGGGGTAAAAAGGGCACAACCTAATATTTCCCATAGCGCACTGGCTTCTCAATCTGCTTCATCTACTCTGATGTAGGGCCCTATGGAATCTTTTTTTTTTTGTAAAGTCTGTTTTATTTATTTATTTATTTGACCAAATTCATGTTTTTTCTTTTATTTTTTTCTATTCTGTTTTAATGATTAAATTAAGTTTTAGTAATCAAAAAGCAAGTCTAATTAATGAAGTCATGAAACGATAACCTAATGAATATAATTTACGAACAATTTATTAAAAGTTAACAGAAACTTGAATGCTCTAATTAATAGAAGTCACAAAACATATACAATTTATCAACATTTTATTAACATTAAAAAAAAAAAGACATTTGTATGGTCCTATGAAATCTGTTTAGATATGAACAGTTGTCCAAATTCCATTTTATTTCTTCCTAAATTCTGTTTTGTGATATTTCTTTCTGGATTAAAATACATTTTAGTAATTAAAAAGTATGTATAATATCCAAAAGCATGTATTAAGTCATGAAACTTATCAAATTTAACAGCAGTTTATTAAAAGTTTAACAGAAAAATGACATTTTAGGGCCCTATGAAATCTGTTCTAATTGGTCCCAAATTCAGTTTTCCTCAAGTTCTGTATTTAATTATTCTTTAACAATTTAAAACTTTTAACACGTTAAACTTTCTAACAATTTAATTAATCTTCTACAATATAATTAAATAAAGTGATGCATAATAGCACTTTATTTGTTTAAATTAAAACATTGTGGGGTATTCCTTAAAAACAATGTTTTAATAAATTGTATTATTATTATTTTTACTTTGAGAAGTACATTCCTCCACACAATATATATATATATATATATATATATATGTATATATATACACTCTAAAAAAATGGTGCTATATAGCACTAAAAGTGGTTCTTTGGCTCATAATCATAGGGGAACCACTTTTGGTTCTGTATAGCACCAAATCTTGGTGCTTCAGTGGTTCTTCAGCGGTTCTTCACCGGTTCTTTGGCATGACTGAGGGGCAGAGCAGAGGTTGCGTTAGACTTTAACATTTTCTGTCATTTTGAAGGACAGGGTCGTAAAAATTCCGTCATAATCTATTATTACCCGTCATTTTAATTTTCATATTTTAGTTATAATAAAACATTTAATTGCTTCTATTTTTGTTCTCATTTTCATTTTTAATAATGAACCTACAGGACGAGCATATAGGTTTATGGATTTATTTATGTATGATGAGAACAGATGAACAGACTGTGCGTCATTTTTCATGTTCAACACCACAGTGACAGCAGAGGCCACTATAAACAACAAAATATACTAGGTCTGGGTAAAAAAAATTGATTTCTCGATTTTAATAGATTCTCATTTTTATGAACCAATATCTATTATTAAATTCCCAATCGATGCTGTTACAATCGATACAGAGAGTGCACCTTCCATCCAATTACAATAGATCACTCTCAGTGCAATCTGTCAAAATGACGGAACGTCTTCAAATTTTTCCGTCACTGCTAAAAAAAATTCCATCAATTACGAGCCAAAGAACCACTGTTGGTGCTGTTTAGCACCATTTTTGTTGAAGAAATACAATGCAAAATGGCACCTCTTATGGTTCTACATAGCACCATTTGACAAAGGTGCTGTATAGCACCTTTAAAGACATGGTACTATATAGCACCAAAAGTGGTTCCGCTATGATTACGAGCCAAGAACCACTTTTAGTGCTATATAGCACCATTTTTTTTAGAGTGTATATATAATTAAGTTTATTTTGGTGGGTTGTAGTGAAGACCTTTTGAGTTTCTGTGTGTATTTGTTTATATTTTTTGCTCAGAGCAGCTCTGGAGATGAAGTTCATGTGTTCATTTTCTAATAAAATGATGCAAGATGCTGAAAACACCATGGGCGTCACGTGTGTTTGAGTATTTGTAGTAGACTAAACTGGCGCTCATTCACACAGAACATGCAGACTTCACATTTAAATAGCAGTGTTTTTGTGCTAGATTCACAGACACTAGTTCATATCCATATTTTCTGCATTGCAGAAATCACAGTGCCCAGTTGATGCTACACAATAACACTTTCCTCTCAGCATGTGATGAATGTCAGGACGCTCTTCTGCTTGCTAACCGCGTTTCCCATGAATCGTGTGATCGGCTTTGCTTAACTGAACCGTGAGCCGTTACCAGCTGCTCTTGGTGTTGAACGCATTAGAGCCGCATCGTTGACGTCCAAACGCAGTCGTAGTTCTGCAGTGACCCTTTGAGCAGAAACATGACTTGCATGACCTCAGGGATCTGATTATTTTTCCCTACAGCAGCTTTGTGATACCAGTTTCCTAAAAATAGCCTGTTTCATTTGCTTGAGGAGTGTTCTGTAGATTATCATCTGCACCTGTCTCGTGGGCTCCATGAGGGAATCTCCTCCACGTTTACGTCCCGATTCTTGGCAGGAACCTCCTCCGTTAAGAGCCAAGCAATATTTGATTAGCTGGCTCCCTCTGTGCATTACTCGTTTTCATTCATTGGGCGTAATTGTAGTTATTGATCATACTGGGCTGTTGTGAGTCTTATTGTAAGTCAACTTGTAATGATAATTGACAATTTAATAGACATTTCTGGTCTTATTGTGAATGATTCATTCGTGCATTGTTTTCTAAAAGAAAAACCATCAAAATAAATGTATCAAAAGTATTTCTTACATACAAAAATGCAATTGCATATTAGCAATTGCATTGCATTTACAATTCCAGTCATATCTGATAAGCTGACTTTGTGCTCAAGACCTTGTCTTTCTCTGTTCAGTTTATTGAGTTTTTCACAGTTGTAGTTATTGATCATATTTGGCCGTAAGCATCGACCTGACTGAGAAAAACTGCCAACCAAATGTGAACAGACTCTTCTTGTGAAGCTTGTTCACAGGCTATTGTGAGTCTTGAAGGGTTTACAAAAGCATTTTCTGTGCCTCTGTTGGAAGAACAAGCTGAAGGAAATGCTGACATGTGGTCCGGAGCGTTTGCTCTGACAACAGACCTGTATCGTGCCACTCATGTAAATGAGCCGTGGCCTCTCCCGGGCTTTATCTTGACATTTATTTACCATTCTCAAAAAGAACAGAAATCGCCATTTGCCATTTGACTTTCATCTCACGTTTCTTCTGCAAGTTTGGTTTTTCTCCCACATATGTAAGGGACTGTTGATGTGATTCAGAAGCTCAGGTTGTAACGTCAGAACATGGGAATGAGATGAGACCTTTAAAATGTGACACATAAAATTAGTTGAGTTTCTAAATGACATATTTAGAGCCCAGTAAAATCCATTTAATTTTTAAGTTCAATTTTCCATTCAAAATTTTCTGGATTTTAATGGTTGAATTAAATGTTAATAATTAAAATGGATGTCAATTCAATTGAATTCATAAAACTTTACTAATTTGTAAGTCTATTAAATTTATAAATATATAAAAATTTAAGCAATAATTGTGCCCTATAAAATGTGTATTTTTTTTATTTATTCTTTAGGTTGTTTAAATTTTTTGTGGATTCTGTGTTTTATGATTTAATACAAGTGTATTATCAAAAATTGTGGTAATGAAATGAAGGCGTATCATTTAATAGAATTAATTTATCTTACAATGTGATTAGTGTTGCATCGGGGCGGAGAATTTCAGGTAAATGTCTGGAAACTTTACAGGATTTTTTGGAAACTTTTGGAAAATCATTTTTGGAAATGTACCAGAAATATTCTGCCTCTTTGCAGCCCTAAACATAATCAAATGAAATTTGAATTATTATTATAATTTTTTTTGGCAAACAAATCTGCAGAATAGAAATTTACTGTTTAAATTAAAACATGAAATAAAAAGTTTCTTAAAAAAATTGTCTTAAAAATTCTATTACTATTCAAGAAGTACTGTATAATAGAAATATATATTTCTGTTATTACATATTTGTATGGAATATATTCCTATTTATATGTCTAATTATTGCAATAATTATAATTTCTTCGGGGGTTTTAATTGGGGGGGGGGCGTTTTTTCTGGCATAAAAACATTAATTTAATTTATTTTTTAATGAATGAAAATTAAACAAATCATATTTTTTGGAAAATAAAGGGGATTTAATATTACAATTAAAACATTGGAGACTTATTGTATGATTATTCCTTAAAAATAAGGTTTTAATAGTTTTAGTATTAGTAGCCTATTACGTACGTTCTACTGAACAACAGTAATATATTTCTGCCCAATGTCTTCAAGTGAAACCAAACTTTTATTTTGACGGGTTGCCGTGAATACCTTTACATGTCTGTGTGTATGAAATGAGGATAGTTTTACTCAAATGAAACGGTCAAATGGTCATGAAGTGACTCAGAGCAGTTCTCAGAGATCTCAGATCTCAGACTCAGAGATGTTGTTCATGTATTTATGTCCTCATTTAGTGAGACAGCAGACGCTTCTGTATGAGTAGTAAACCAACCTGCACGTCTGTGCTACACATTAACACAGAGACAGGCAGAAGTCATATTTAAATAGTCGTTTTGCGGCTTAATATTTACAAATACGAGTGGGAGTGTGCTCACTTGTGTGTGCGCGTACGTTTGTGTGTGTGTGTGCGAACCGGGGCGGACCTCCGCTGTGTGCGATACAGTGAGCGCGATACAGAGAGCGCGGGCCGCCCCCCTAAAATAATGGTAGGGGAAACACTGCAGTTAGTGTAGTGTGTCATGAGCTCAGTCTCCATCAGAAGAGTCTTTAAGCAGCTGGAGACTGTGTGAGATCAGACGGGCGTCTGATAGATCAGACTCAGAGTCTGAGCTCCAGAGCTGAGCCCCACGCTGCCCTGCGCACTGATCCCATCATCAGAGCCTCACACTGGGGACGGAGACTGATACGCTCCCCTGGAGATCTCTGTCCACAGCTGGAGGAGGAAACACATACAGAGGCTTTATAGATGCCTAATTTGTTGTCTATCCTAGTAACCCGCAAGGCAGCACTGTATTGATATTCAGTTGGGTTTTAATTAACTCTATACTTTAAAAGAAGTGGAAGAGTTTTAGAAAGTCTCCAGTTGTTATAATGTACACAGTATTTGCATATTGAATCGTGATTTGTTGTTTACATTCAGAATTGCATTTGGTCTTCTCTTTAAATTTATTTGCATGATGATGACCAGTTTTGACCAGTTTTTTTCTGGAGAATCTAAATGGATTTATATTGTCCCATGTCTGCTGTCTTTGACGTCATATCTCAAGATATTCACTGAACGTATTTCTGTAGTGTCATCAGCCAATCACTGTCATGTGTTAATTTCTTTCTGCAGTTGTCAGAAAGTAAATTAATGATGCTGTGTCTGATTCACGTTATGTCCTCCTGCCGTACTCCGGTTGTTTACTTTCATGTGCATAGAAGTGAGAAATAGCAATGATTCTTAATAGGCCTGCAGCTTTCTATCTATCTATTGTTGTAACTTCTGTTATATCTATTATTAAATCTATCATTACTATATCTATCTATCTATCTATCTATCTATCTATCTATCTATCTATCTATCTATCATTAGCTATAGATATTATGTCTGTCTATCATTATATCTGTCTATTTTTTATCTATTGTTATATCTATCATTGTATTTGTTGTTATATCTGTCGTTATATCTATCAATTATTATATCTATCGTTATATCTATCTGACATTAAATATATCTATTGTTCTATCCTTTTATCATTATATATATTGTCCATTATATCTGTCGCTCTTTCAAACTATCTGTTTGTCTGTTGTTCTGCCTATCAGTCATGATCGATCTGTCTGTCGTTCAGTCTATTGTTCTCTCTCTGATTTGGCTCAGAGCATCACGTTTCTCTCTCGGCTTTAATGAATTAAACACAGGCGTTTGTTGCCATATGCAAATCCCCCTCCTGTGGCTCATTTGAATATGGAAATAACCTCAGAGAACTCAAAGAGTCTGCGGTGAGGGTTACAGCCAGTATCAGGTGTGATGTTCAGACGCAACCCAATCGTACTGACCGCGGTCGACGAACTCCCACAATACCACCGACACATGTTTCTGCCAGCCATTGTCACTCTCAGCTGCTGCAAGGCAAATAACATGCAAATTTCCCACATCTCAGTGTCTCTCTCCCAAATCAGTCCCATCACTCATAAAGTTGACTGTTTTTTCTTCTGGAGAACTTTTAAAACTCACCAGTAGTGAAACTTTTGACAAGACCCACCTACTTAGACAGGAAGTGGCTGTTTGACAGACTTGTAAAGTGACCACATTTCACTTTTTTATATAATGTTTATTAGTGTTTAAATCAAATAAGAGGGGTCCGTGGATGTATATAAACTTGATTTAAGTCTCCACACAGTGCAGTATTTACCCAGAGGAGCTGTTATTACACCAGAACTGTGTGTGTAAGTATTAGTTCTGTTCACTGTTTGACCTGCTATTATTAGAGACGTTCTGTCTTGATGTCTTATTGATTGAAAAGCCTGTTGGGATAGTGAAGAGACATCGCATCCCTGCAGACAGTGTGACATGAGGAAATCTCATTTCCAAACATCAGTAGCTCTGAGGGCTTTTAAACACACACACGCTGATTCGTGCACTTGTGTGTGTGTTTTCTGTCACATATTGAAACATTAACTAACCGTGACGCATTATTTCTGCAGCTTTAATGTAGGTTGGTTTTATTTGTTTATTAATATGATTTTAGATATCAGTCTGTATTACACATACACACACACACACGGCTCCGTTCTTCATGATCCAGTGATCTCCTGCTTCAGTTGCCTAGAGACCCATCTGCACTAAAAATTAAGATATTAATCCATAACCGGAGAACAAATATGACAGATGCAACCAAGCGTGTTCGTATCTTTCACAATAGTTCATTTAAATAAAACCACATTTATTTTTGCACATTTTCTTTAATGTTTTCATTTTATTTTGGAAGGAAATGTATTTTATTTGTTCTACTTCATCAGGTTTTTTATGCCGCTGGGGGATGATATGCAGAATTAAGGCCGGAAAGATGCTTTACATAAGGATTGCAAGTTTGCAGCCCTGTTGAATGTACTTGCATTACTGTGAATTTAATAAACCCGAAAATAGAGAATTGCATTTGAATTTGAATCCAAGACACTAGAATTAAACTTAGAATTAAAAAGTTTAGAAAGTCTTAAATATTGGTTTATTGGCCTTATGGATAGACAGACAGATGTTGGAAATGTCACCTTTAGAAAAAAAAAAAAGGTTTGTCACATTTAATAAATAAATGGGAATCTTTATTTTGAGGATAGGACTTTATTATTAAATAATAATAATAATGATGATTTTGAAAATGTCCTGACATCAAAATAAAGATTAACAGCCTGTTTTCAACTTTTATTTGTCTTTGGTTCCCAATGGCATTCATTCAATGTTTTCTATTTTTGAACATGTACATTTATTAATTGTGCAAACATGTTTTTCCAAAGTGATTTACTAATGAGGAACATTGCAAGCAGTTTGTCACAGAGCCAATGATATCCATAGTATACAATGCCAAGTTTATTAGAAAGATAAAATGCAGAAAAGAAGAGAAAATACAATTGTTTAATGGCTGTAGATTAGTTAAGTGCTTGCAATCCTAAATTTTTTATTTACTCTTTTTAGTGATCCTGTGCAACCACAGAAAACCAGTGACAAATATATGTTACCATGACTAATGCCTAAACACTGATACCTGATTGTGCCTTTAAGACATGCACACAGCAGCTATTATAAGGCTGTTATTGTGGATTTTGTGCTTTATATGATGCAAGAGACTGGAATCCTGTGGAAACAGCACACATTTGTGTTGACATAGACAGATGCACACATTTTTCTGCACTTCTTGTTTTCTTTTTGCAGTCTGCCGGCTGGTGCAGGTCCCTTGTGTCTTAGAGAGAGAATCAGACTTTACATGTTTGTCATTCCTGGTCGGCTGTATTTTTAGCCACGGCGCTCACACATGTTCACAGCTCCAGGTCTGCTGACACCCGCTCCATCCCGTCGACCTTCACTTTTATCCTCGTGACAAGAGACCTAAAGACAAACATATGTGCTGTATGTGTGCTCAGTGTTTCCTTAGGTTTTTTTTCTGAAATTAGGCCAAACAACTTGCTGAAAAAAATAATAGTACTATTTTTCCAATATATTATTAGTTTATATTTGTAGGTGTTTTTTTATTTCTATATATATATATATATATATATATATATACAGTTAGGTCCATATATGTCTGGACACAGGCACGATTTTTATTATTTTAGCTGCTGACCAAAACATATTCAAGTTACAGTTATATAATGAATATGGGCTTAAAGTGCACACTCCGATCCTTAATTTGATGGTATTCTTATCAAAATTGGAGGAAAGGTTAAGGAATTACAGCTCTTTAATATGTACCTCCCCCCTTTTTCAAAGGACCATAAATAATTGGACAATTGATTCAAAAGTTGTTTCATGAACAGGTGTGGGCTATTCTTTCGTTATTTCTACATCAATTAAGCAGGTAAAAGGTCTGGAGTTGATTCTAAGTGTGCCATTTGCATTTGGAAGCTGTTGCTGTGAACCCACATAATGTGGTCAAAGGAGCTCTCCATACAAGAGAAACAGACGATTGTTAGGCTTCAAAAACAAAACAAATCCATCAGAGAGATAGCAGGAACATTAGGAGCGGCCAAATCAACAGTTTGGTACATTGGTAAAAAAAGAACGCACCGGTGATCTCAGAAACATAAAAAGGCCTGGACGTCCACGGAGGACACCAGTGGTGGATGATCAAAGAATCCTCTCCATGGTAAAGAAAAACCCTTTCACCACATCCAGCCAAGAGAAGAACACTCTCCAGGAGGTAGATGTGTCTACAATCAAGAGAAGACTTCACCAGAACAAATACACAGGGTTCACCACAAGCTGCAAACAAGGCCAGGTTAGACTTTGACAAAAAACATCTAAAAAAGCCAGACCACTTCTGGAAAAGCAATCTTTGGATGGCTGAAATTAAGATCAACCTGTACCAGAATGACGGAAAGAAAAAAGTATGGCGAAGGCTTGGAACAGCTCATGATCAAAGCATACGACATCATCTGTGAAACATGGTGGAGCAGTGTGATGCATGAGCTGCATGGCTTCCAGTGGCACTGGGTTACTGGTGTTTAGTGATGATGAGACAGAAGACAGAGGCAGCCGGATCAATTCTAAAGTGTACAGTGATATACTGTCTGCCCAGATTCAGTCAAATGCAGCAAAGTTGATTGGGCGGCGCTTGATAATACAAATGGACGATAACCCAGAACATACAGCAAAAACAACCCAGGAGTTTTTGAAGGTAAAAAAGTGGAATATTCTGCAATGGCCGAGTCAATCTCCTGATCTCAACCCGATTGAGCAGCATTTCACTCGCTGAAGACAAAACTAAAGGCAGAAAGACCCACAAACAAACAACAACTGAAGTCAGCTGCAGTAAAGGCCTGGCAAAGCACCACAAAGGAGGAAACCCAGTCTCTGCTGATGTCCATGAGTTCCAGAAGTAAGGCTTTCCTGCAAAGGATTCTCAACAAAATATTAAAAATTAACATTTTATTTATGTTTATATTTATTTGTCCAATTACATTTGAGCCCCTGAAAATTGGGGACTGTGGATAAAAATGGTTGTAATTCCTAAGCATTTTATGTTATATTTTTGTCCAACCCCTTGAATTGAAGCTTAAAGTCTCCTCTTCAATTTCATCTTGATTGTTTCATTTTAATTCTATTCTGGTGGCATACAGAGCTAAAATTATGAAAATCGTTTCACTGTCCAGCATATATATATATATATATATATATATGGTCCTATCATAATCATAAGGCCCTATCTATCAGTGTTATATAAACTAAGTCAGTAATTATGTTTTGTGTCTGAAAGAATTGATTTAGTGAGTAGACAAGTTGAATGATGATACATCCAGTGTAATTTACAAATAGTTTCTTCTAATTCATTCAACGCCGATATCCTGGGTTCAATTCCCAGTATTAAATGTTTGGGCATTTACACAAATCTAACATCAGTATTATATAAGCACATGGTTTCATGTATGTGGTCAGACATGATCGACACTGCTGAGATATCTATCTGCCGGCAAGAATCTGGTTACAGCAGACGTTTCCGTTCAGACAGAGATGGGCACAGGAAGCACACGGCTGTAAAATGTGAGGGATCATGTTGATCACATTCAGGCAGCGGCGGAAAATCCACTTCGACTGCGGGTTTCAGTTTCTGAGTTGCATGTATTTTTTAGGGCCGTATTGTGCAGTCCAGACTACTGAACTTGAGAGGTCATGTGACGATACCATGCTTGAAGATTCAGAGATCAAGACGTATTGACAATAAAGCCACGCTGTTATTTGGACAATAAATTGAATGGTTTTGAAATGCAACTCGTCTGTTATGACTCTGAAATCTCCTTCTAGTCATAACAGAAGATTCAGTACAAATATCGTACAAATAACAGAACGTATTATCAACCCTATTATAATATGGTTTTGAAATGCAGCTTGTCTGATTTTGAAATCATAACAAAAGAGTTCAAGAACCATTAAATATATTGCCAAAAAAACTAAAATATATTATTTAATCTTAGAAATTGTTAAAATTGTTACAATTTCCATTTGGTCCTGCCATTTTATTTGGCATAGAAGCCTTAAAATAATAATAATAATAAAATTGGATTATTGTGAGAAAAAGTTTAAAAACAGAAATAAAGCCACATTATGAAAAAAGTAACAATTGTGAAAAATAATGTTGCAATTGTGAGATATGAACAAAAATGTATATAATTTAAATATCAACACTAATGCACAGTGTTCAGCCAATCACATTAGAGGTCATTTGCATATTAGACTCATAGACGTACAGTAAAAAAACTAATAAAATGAATTCAAATTAAGATAAATTCACATGAAAAATGTTTAACTAGAAAATCTGTTTATATAATTATTATTTATTTATTGTAATTTATTTAAAAATAAAGTCTAAAAAAAGATTACAAATAGAGATTTTTTTTTTAAATAGTTGTGGATTAGTTAAGTGTTTAGAGTTTTAGAGTTTTAGATTTGCACTTATGTTTATTAACACAGATTTCAGCCAATTACAGCAGAACTCAAAAAAACTTAAACTTTAAAAACTTAAACTTAAGTTTTAAAAAAAAATGTAAAAAAAACGTAAAAAAAAAAAGTGGGCAGTCGTGGCCTAATGGATAGCGAGTCGGACTTGTAAGCGGAAGGTTGTGGGTTCGAATCTCAGGTCCGGCAGGGATTGTTGGTGGGGGGAGTATCCTCCTTCAATACCACGACTGAGGTGTCCTTGAGCAAGGCACTGAACCCCCAACTGCTCCTCGGGCGCTGTAACATGGCTGCCCACTGCTCCGGGTGTGTGTTCACTTAGGATGGGTTAAATGCAGAGAATACATTTCACTACTGGTTATATACTCTCTATATAATTGTGTATGTGACAAATAAAATAATCTTATCTTAAACTCATCTGCATACTGAACTCATAGAAGCACAGTAGCAAAAACAAAGAGGGTGGAAATGTCCTGAAAAACTAAATTACAACAGTTTTTGGACACTAACATTATAAGTGGACATCAGAGAGCCAAATAAACTGGTAAAAGTGTAGGGAATGAAGACCTTTATTATTTGTGAAGTGCAAATGAGCCCAGCTGGAGAGGGCTTGTACAGCACAGGGAGCGTGTAATCGAGTGACTGCATTTGCACCCTAGCAAGGGTCTCACGGCGCAGTGGCATAAACACAGCCTCGGGGTTCACACTCCTAATGGAGCCCTCACAACCCAATCAAGGTATCAACGGATGGAAAAACAAGAGAAAGAGCAGAGAGGAACGAGAGCGGGAACATTATCAGCAAGTCCACTTGGTTTTCTCTGCTAATGGTGCATTAGGAGACGTGACCAACAATGGGAGAGACAGATGAAAAGAACAGAGGAGAGAGCGCTGATAGGAAAGGAACAAACACAGCGGACGTTATTGTTTTGTGTCGTTTTGCCTGATGAAAAAACATCAGTGACTGCCAGTCATTTTTCACAGTTATTCACAAATATGTCCCTGTGCTTTTATGGATGACAAATTCACCAAAGTGAACTTATTCAGGCTGTGAATGTGCCGGTGACTAGGCTGAGTGCTAGTTCACAATCCAGTTTACAGGAGATTGTCACGTCTTTGTGTCTCACAGTGTTTTCTTTCTTATTTCGAGGCCCGTCTGGATAAACAGCACCTTAAATCACACTTTAAAATGCATTAGAAATATCAAATCAAGTTTGTCAAGTCTGTATCATTGCTCAAATGCTTCACTAACATTCATTTTTCTTCATCATTTCTGAAGTCTCAAGGTTTTAGTGATCAGTAGTGGATGTATGAAAAAATATATTCATATTTCATAAATCGACACCACAATGATGCTCTTTTTCATACACTGAAAGCATATTGTGACCACAGGCTTTTCAAAATATGTAAATTTGATTGAATTATTGAATTATTTTAATTATTAATTTTTTTGTATATGCTGATGGCACATTTTGTAGCTTGCCAGAAAATACTAGACCAACTAGAAGGTTTTATAAGCAACAAAACTACATTTCCCATCATTCCCTGGGGCAGGTTTGATGACATTGGCTTTGTAAATGCATTGAATGCATGGATAAAGCATCAGTTATCTTTAATGCATGTGGTTTGTTCTTCATTTTGTTGAAGTAGCTAAAAAGCTTCCTTTTTGTGGCCATCTGGTGAAAAGGAGAAAGAAAAATGAGATTGTCATAATTACGTTTTCCAAACCCTTAAGAAACTTTGCTTTATTTGAAGGCATTAGATGTGAAAAAGTCATTTTATCGGATGATGAATGTATAAACAGCCTGATACTGAAGCTCTATCTCAAACCCCATCAGGTCAGTGTCTTAAGATGTACTACGTCCAACAGTACTTGTTCCTGTCCTTATCGTGGTCAACACAAGCCTCTGATGACCCTGATGACCTCACATGTGTTTTAAGTCTAAGAAACGGTCCAGTTGTGTCTGTTTTGGGTTTCAGGCCAGCTTCTGTCTCACATGACCCGATGGTTATCACGTTCCATGTTTGAGTATCTGCCAGGCTTCTCATCTATTTACAGTCGTGCTCGTTTGAGAAAGGCAAAGGCTCTGAGCAATAGCGTTTTGAGTACTTTCTTGAAGGTGTTTCTTCCTCGTCTCTGTCCTGGCACGGGTTCAGAGGGCAACAGTGTCCAATGAGAGCTAAATATGAGAGAGTTCTCGCTGATGGCCCAATTTCACTGCAGATTATAGCTGCTCTCGGCCTCCGTGTCCCTGTGGAGGAGAGAGTTAGTGAGCGACGGATGCAGAGCAGAAGACACGAGAGACAAAATGATGTGGAAAATAAGTGAGGTGACAGAGAGAGTCGTTCTGTTCCAACACCTAGTGTGCTGCTAACTAGATGACATTTTAAAGGCCACTTTAGGCCACTTTGTAAGTACACCTTCTTTTGCCGAATTCTAATGCAGCATTGCATGTTTCCTGTCCTGGAATTCAGTCCCAGAATGCACTGCAAAAATTAAGAATATTAATGTTATTCTGAATACAAACTATAATTTATTCAGTACAATAAATATGAATAAAGTAGTTTTAAGTCTTAAGTAGTCTAATTAAAAATGGAGTATATTTTTATTTTATTCTTTTTGTGTGAAGTGTATTTTTTATGGTTATTAGAGTCTTGAATCATTAGCTTAGCTCCATGCTAATGTCCAAACCTGTCTAGGATGCCAGGTTTTCTTCACACCAAGAATGATAATTATAAATCATTTTTTTTCTTCATTTTTTTGTTATTTTAGTTTTTATTTTAATCTTAGACAAAATTATAGTAATTTTATGTGTTTTTGTAAGTTTTTGTGTTTCATTTTTTTACATATTTATATATAACTTTAATTAGATTTTTAGTAGTTTTAATGTTAGTTAACAATAACAGCACTGGCCCATAAAAAACACAAAATAACAATATGGTTGGAATCACTTTCATATATATATTTTTTCCAACTAATGAATGAGTTGATGAGTTGACGTGTGTGCTAATATAGATATCATTCTAGTTATCATTCTTGGTGTAAACAGGCTTTAGCCCCCAATGCACTTCATCAAATGTTCTCTTAAGTGTGTGTGTGTGTGTGTGTGTGTGTGTGTAAACAGGCAGTA
Source organism: Schizothorax lantsangensis (assembly GCA_027422415.1). NCBI lineage: Eukaryota > Metazoa > Chordata > Actinopteri > Cypriniformes > Cyprinidae > Schizothorax > Schizothorax lantsangensis. The sequence goes on from CM049863.1 coordinate 24,437,940, forward strand.
AGGGAATCCTCTGGACTTCTGCCCCGTCCATGTGCTCTTTGTTGGCCTGGATTTTGTAACATAGATCACAGGTCTCTCTGGGCCTCGTGTCAAAACATGGACACAACACAGAACCAAGCGTCTGGAGAAATAAAATAGACACAAATGAGTCAATAGTTGTCATCTAGTAAGAATATAGAGGTCAGATGATTTAATGAGAAGTGTTTGAGTTCATATTGAGATCTCTGATTTCTAATTATTAACCATATGTGGTCTTTTTCTCAAGAGAAACATTTGAGAAGCAGGAGACTTTAGCATAAATCTCCATTTGCACTCCACTTAATTTTTGTACAAGAAACAGTTGAGATATTAAAAAAAATCTAATTTGAACATGGCACAATCTGTAATACATGTAACTTACATAAACGGAGACTTGTTTGGGACGAAAACTATGACACACAATTCATGCATTTGGCAGATGCATAAAAAAACAAACATTTTGTAAATATGTTACAAATTTAGTTAAAAAAAAAATTTGTAAATACAAATTTAATATATAATAAAATAATAAATTTTGTATATAATAAAATACAAAATTATATATATATATATATATATATATAGATATATAATATTATAAAAAAATACACATATCAGAATGTAAAATATCATTGAAATGAAATTAAGTGGCATTGTAGAAAATGCATTCCATCCATAGTGGCATTCCTTTTTAAAGCTTCTTTCTCCGTAGTGGTTCTTATTGTTTAAAAGTGCTTGATATTAAAGAGTGTCAATATCCATAATACAAGCAGCATATTAATTTCAAAGCATCACTTAAAGTCTGTGTGGTCGATACACTGAACTTTACATGTCTCGTTGAGAAAAACCTAAGTAGTGCTTCCAGTCTTTCCGCAGGCGGATGTTTGGCTCAACTTTAGTTTTCTGTTGGCTTTCCTCCACTGACAGCTTCCATTAACGGCGCAGTGACTGGCATATTTACTGGATGCTGATGGTTTCCATGTAATTAACATGGGTCTCGTTTCCCTCTGTGGCTCATACTAAGGAAATAGTGCATTAACTGCACAGAACAACTATTTGTATATCACAGATATGGAGAATAATAAAGAGAGATAATATGAAACTAGATTTGTACATTTCCTGAAGAGATTAATAGTATTTGTATGTTCAGAAGGCACCACCGTGGTCCTGGAGTATTATGGTGGTTAAGATGTTCTGAGTGGTTGCTAGGATGTTCTGAATGGTTGCTAGGGTGTTGCTTACTGGACCAAGTCCAAGTATTATGATTGGTTGCTACTGTTCAAAAGTCTTGTTAATATTTTGTAATGTTTTTGAAAGAAGACTCTTCTGCTCACCAAAGCTGCATTTATTTGATCAAAATACAGTAAAAATGTGAAATATGATTACAATTTTAAATAGCTGTTTTGGATGTGAATATGCATTAAAAAGTAATTTATTTCTGTGATCAAAGCTGAATTTTCAGCATCATTCCTCCAGTCTTCAGTGTCACATGATCTTCAGAAATCATTCTAATATAATGATTTGCTGCTCAAGAAACTCACATTTCACTGCTTGTTATATATTCTCTATATAATCGTGTATGTGACAAATAAAAATCTTGATCTTGAATCTTGAAACATTTCTGATTATTATCAATGTTGAAAACAGTTGTGCTGCCCAATATGTTTTGTGGAAACTGATACATTTTGTTTTTCAGGATTCTTTGATTAATAGAAAGTTCCAAAGAACAGCATTTATTTGAAACAGATATCTTTTGTAACATTATAAATGTCTTTACTGTCACTTTTGAACAATTTAATGTGTCCTTGCTGAATAAAAGTATTGATTTCTTTCAAAAAAATCTAAAAAAAAAAAACAAAAAAAACTACTGTTATAAATAATTTTATGGTTAAATTTCTCCTGAAGTGCATTACGTTTCTGCTGCTATGGTTGCTAGAGCTTTGCTTACTGCCTCAAGTTAAAAGAAAAGCACAGACTGTTTTCTCATCCAGCAGGTGAAGATTGTAGTGGTTTGTTCAAATCACTAACCTGTAGCAAACTCCACTAATGGACATCAAAGAGCCAGAGAGGACAGAATGGAGCGAACTAGAAAGCAAAGGGAGGAAATTGAAGAAGTAATAGAGAAAGAGAATAGGTTAGGGGCTTTAAGAGGATGTGGTTTAGCACAAATGAAAGTGCTGCCTGATGGTATTAGTGTGAAGATCAGCACTTCTTTGTGCTCCATCCCAATCCGGCCATTCCCAACCAAGTCACGGATTGTGAGAACACGTCCCACACGGCCTGTATCCCTCCAACTGTGCCCTGGATTCACATCCACACGCTCTGAAATGTGAGTGTGTGTTCAAAGGCTGCTCGCGGTGCTGTGGACAGACGGCATCTGGCCCGAGAGCTTCAGCCAACAGGACAGCATGAGAATATTGCTCTGTGAGTATTGAGTCGTCAGTATTCATGCGCTAACATTTGCCCGCGGTGGTGATGCTATCCACCCGGCCAAGTCTGCTCTGAGGGAGAATCTGATGAGAATAGCCATGAATGTTTTTAAAGTTTTGAATGAACCCTATTTACTTTTTAGTCAACATGAAATAAAAATGTACTCTGTTTACTAAGTTCATGTTCCAGCTTTTCTAACGCATGATTCAGCAGGGCATTTCACTCCACATATGGCCATATGGGTGGGAAAAATAATATTTAAATATTTTAGTTCAGACTTTAAATTGTATATTTGAATCTCATTCAGAGCAGGTGTAAAATGCTGATTTATGCACTTTTGTGACTGCACATTCTGTATTATAGTTTTACATTTTTCTTTCATCTTATTTTATTAACAATATTAATAATAGCGACAAAAAAAAAAAAAAAAAAATCATATTATTATAAAACATTTCAGTGTATTATAATTAATAAAAAGAATAATAGCGAAAAAACAATTAGTATTGTTTTTATTGTTATGATTATAATTAGTAGTAGTAGTAGTAGTAGTAATATAAGTAATAATAATATAAGCAGTTATTATTGCAACAATAATGATGATGATGATCTAATATTAATGATAATAGTGGGAAACAAGTGTAATTATTATTATACACTGCTGTAATATAAATAATTGTAATATAATAATAATAATAATAATAATAACATATTATATATAATATTTAATATTTATTTATTCATTCATCTGATGCAATTATTTTTAAATGAAAGAAAAAGTCTGAAAAATTCTATCATCTTTTACTCAACCTCATGTTGTTCAAACCTGTTTGACTTCTTATGACTTTCTTATGCGGATCACAAATGCAGATGTTTAGCATGATGCTCATTGCTAATTTTTTTTGGAAAGCTCCGGCTGTCAAGAAATTGTTATTTTTAAGAGTATTTGTCTAATGTGTCTATTTTTATGATGCATCTTGCCATTCTATTCATGTAAAATGAATGCACTTCCATCTGGGTTGACTGTTGAAACCTCAAAGACCATTTTGAGCTTTTACGAAATGCGATGGAATTATTCACGTTCAATTATTCATGTTTGTGACCCCAGCAGTCACCCGTAGACCCTCGGGCCCGCAGAGACCCGCTGATCAAACAGGTGTCGAGCAGCGTCCACCGACACTCCTCAATTATTTATCTGGCCTTTCACTTCTCTAGTATATGCTGCTCATTACAATGCGCTGAATGTTTCATCGTAATGGCTCGGTTTCACCGCACATCACAGGTCAGGACTCATTCGATAGGACACTAATCCCCTGTGACACGCACTTATTCTCGATCAATACAAGATGTAGGACCTTAACCAACTCATGAGCTGCTTTCATTAAAAACGATCAAATTCCACACAGGAAAGGTCAAATGTCACCGTCTACAGGAGTTCATAAATGTTTTATATCTCAAGGCTAGTTGGGTCATAAAGACTTGATCTAACTTGCAGGGTCTTGTGGGTTGTAAAAGTCTTAATTCGCCCACAAATTAAGGCCCAAAAAGGTCTTAAATCGAAGCGGAAAGTCTTAAATTCATAAAGTCATAGCATTAAATGTTGCTTGCACTGCAAAATGAATGTCTTCCTCAGTATTTTTGGTTTGTTTTCCAATAAAAAATATCTGAACATCTTTAAATCAAGATGCAAATTTAACATAAGAAGTCTTGTTTTCTGAGGAATTGAACAAAATCAAATGAGTTCATGCTTAATGCAGAATGAAAACTTGTTTTCCCTTTGAAATGAAGTTTTTTCTGAGTTCGTTGGCAGATATTTGTTCTTGTTTTAATCATAAACTCACTTCATTTTTATCAGTTTCTCATAAAACTATTCTTATTTCATGCTGCATTGCTTCTCAAGTAAATGCATCTTGATTTAAAAATCTTTAGACATTTGCACTGGAAAACAAGACAAAAATACTGATGATGAACAACTCTTTTGCAGTGTGATCAGAAGGTACAGTACAAGTTAATGCAATGCAATGCATTTAAATTTAGAGATCATATTGATTGTTCCATTCAGTTTATTCCTATTAAGGCTATTATTTATTTCTATTCTTATTATTCTATTAAGGTAAAGTGTGTGTGTTTTTTTTCCTCCACCACATGGAATTATAAAAATAATGACTGTTTTTGAACAGGTTTCTTAAACACACACTCTACCTGCTATTGGAGTATTGGCTCAACGAATGGTGTGAGTTTGAGGCGGGCTGTTTATTTGCCTGACCAATCACAGAAGGGGAGATTTTTTTGAAAACAAACATTATTTTTGCAGTTTGGTGTAGTACAACTAGTTAATCAGAAAATGACACACCTTACACTGACAATTCAATGTAGTATAGTTTTAATTTTGTCAGCTATTTAAATTTTAGTCTTAGTCCCGTGTTAAAATGTCCTTGTTAGTTTTTATCATATTTAGTCAACCTTATCCTATTTAGTTTTAGTCAAGTTTTATTCGACTAAAAGTCTCAACATTTTAGTCTAGTTTTAGTCCAAGAAAATCTAAAGTATTTTAGTCTAGTTTTAGTCAAAGAAAACCTGAAGTATTTTGATCTAGTTTTAGTCAATGAAAACTTGACATTTTAGCAATAAGATTATTATTAATTAACCATACACTATTAATTTTGGCAGCCATTTTTTATTTAGTCTTAGTCTTGCTCAAATGTACATTTTAGTTATCATCAACTGATAAAAATTATTTTTGCTCAAAATTATAATCATAATGATTTTTGTCATTTGAGAAATTTACTTCTGCATTTCAGGTATTGCACTTTCACCAGTAAGCACAAATCAATAGAATGTGGACATATACATGGTGTATTTTACCTCATCTAGTGTACTGATTTATTATAGGCTTTTTATTATATTAAATTCATACCAAAGACTTATGCAATCTCTCTGTCTACATTATGAGAACAGCTAAAACAAACAAATAATATTATAACAGTGAAATTCCTAGTAATTCCACTAATTCCAAATTGCAATAGCCTATTTCTCTATTAAAACAACAGCGGTTGAGTAAGTGCATTTATTCAGCGATCACAATCACAAACAATATAGTCGAGATCTCATGACAGAACACAGACCGGCTGTGTGACGCTTTCATTAAGATGCTAAACTCCAGCTTGTTTGTCTGTGTTTTCATATCATCGCCGGCAGCACTTCTGCAATGAGGAGCGAGCGCGTGCGCATGGTTGCCAGATTGCTTAAAATAAGCAAAACACCGGGCAGAAAATGTATCCATGTAACAGCGAGGCTCTGATTTGGGGATTTAAACTCTTATTATCTGGCGACCGCACTCATGAAAGCTTGCGTAGTAGAGGTGTGTACAGCAGTCTGCAATAACATTTTGTCTCCTTTCTTTTTTACGAAAATAAAAAGGTTTTTGGTTAAAGTTTTTATTTTTTTTAATACATTTTAGTTTCATCTTATTTCGTCGATGAAATGATATATGTTGATATAGTCATAGTTATCGTTTATTGACCTTATTATCGTCTTCGTCTCGTCTTAGTCATAGGAAAAAAGCTCATCAACGAACATTTTTCGTCATAGTCTTCGTTAACGAAATTAACACTAATGTAGTAAACATGCACTTTTATTCATTTGTATTTGGGTGACAAGAAATATGGTGTCTGCAAAGAGATTAAATGTTTTTTGTGTTATTATATCCATTAGAACATCCATCGTCATGGTTACGTTCAGCAGCATGAAATTGCAATAAACTTGTGTATATTATGTTTTGCGTATATGGTCCATGCATGAGTGCATCTGTCAGCGTAGGTTAAGTGTGTTGTGTAGGACGCACCATTGAGCGCTTTGTGAAGCTAATTGCTTTAATCGGGACAGCAGGTGTACGTTGAGTTCATGACCGGCAGCGCTGCACATATGCTGCCCACCGTACACTTCACACTTCTGACCTGATGCTGGACCACGTGCTTTAACATGGGCGCTTCAGCACAAGAATTTGTGTTTGTTGGTGCAAGAACAAAATCAATAGATCATTATAGACTTATTTAAAGGTGATTTCTCAGTAATATTAAAGGAACATTTTAGGTTAAAAAGCTAAAATTAGATGTTTACACACTGTATTTACAGTACATGAGTTCTTCTAAGCTGTGAAGTTGTTTAAATCAACCTTTTGAGGTGGACTAATTTTATAGGCGGATGAAGTTCTGGTTTTACCGTTAGAATTCCTGGGGATTTGCTCCATGTAGACCAATGGTTAGCAAACTTTTTGACTCGATACATTGTGATTCTCTTTTCAACGATTCTAAATTGGTTCTGAAAAATTATGGATTTATTTTGAGCTTAGTCTTTTTTTGCCCCCGCATATGTGTGATGGAATTATGCGCTAGAGACAGCCATACATATTCTGCTTGCTGCCAATTTTATAATGTGAAATTAATGTAAACACAGTTAGCTGTTACTTAAATAGATCTGCCTATTAGACTTGCCGCTGTCTGTGATGACATAAATAATAATCAAACATCAATAGTTTAGAGAAAAATCCCTCACATCCATTTTCAGATAATCAAAGCAATTTTTTATTGATTGTAATGTGAAATTGATAAGTAATAAATTGTTTACCTTTATTACTTTATATGCTTGTATGTTTTGAAGCTATACTTAGTTAATGGTTCTTAACACACAGTTGTTTTGATTTATTATTATTATTATTAATTTGTACAGCATTTATTATTATTAATTTGTACAATTTGTAACAGCATCAATCGTTATTTAAGGGAAAAACTAAATATGATTTCTTAATTTTTGGTATTTAACATTTTAAATGTTTTATTTTATTTTAGTAATAATATTATTAACAATAACTGCATCAATAGTAATAGTAATAATAATGATTATGATAATCATTTTTATTGAACTTTTTTAGCTTGTCATGACGTTAATTGACATAATTTAAGATGTAACGTGGCATCAATGACGTCAAGCACGACGTGACATGTCTTGACACGCCATATATGTTTACACCCAAACAGAAAAGAGATTTGAGAGCTGCGGCAGAGTGGAAGATTTTATTTTTGATGCTTTGAATTTATATTCCTCACACAAAGCACAAAATATTGAAAGAAATTCATAAGCATTTGAGTAAATGATGACATATTTTGTATAAAGTGTTATGGTTGTACTTTTGAAACTGTGATAGGTTTATATCCAAAACATTCACTCATATAAAAGCCAAAAATATAGGTATATTTACTTGTAAATGCATTTTTTTGTTTGTTTGTTTATTCAGATTGAGGGACGGATGTTGGATTTGTAGTTATTGGTGAAATGCAATGCATTAAAAATAACTCCAAATTTTCCTTCTTCAAGCAATAATTTTCTCTCAGATTTGAGATGAAAAGCCACACTCCTCCTATGCGAATATCAGTTTCCTGTCATTTGTCTGTCTACTTCCTTGTGGCTCTCATTGCAAGCTTTGGCAGCATGCATTATTCTGTAGGTGTAACTCAGGCCCATCTGGATTTGGTGTCTATATATACCGCTCGGTGTCCGATGACACGGCTTCATCTCCTTAATGGCTCCAGCGCGTCCACCAGTCAAGAAGGCATCCAGCGGGAAAAACAGCAACCCAATAACACACCGGACCCAAAGCGGCCCTTTACCAGACCTTAACGAGTCAGGAACTTGGCTGAACCTTTGGAAGGAGAGATGGAAAGGCCAGGTTTTTGTGGGCGTCCCCGAGTCAGGCCTCGGTAACCCGCAGTCATCGTGTAACTCCAGATTGGGGCTTGAAACCCACAACCAGACATCAAGCGTCCCTCAGGCCTCACCGGCGCAGGGTTACGGTTTCTCCTAATTGCTTTTACCCACTGCTCGCTGTCTCGCTGTTTCACCTGGCTGGATATCCCCATTCATTTTTAATTCCTCACTCTAATCTCATTTGGCCAGGTGACTGCGGGTTACAATTAGTTTAGAGAAATCAGCAAAAGCCACAGAGGTACTTCACCGCTCACCATTCGCTCGCGCTCTCCGTAAGATGCCAGATCGAGTGCGTTGCCATGGTTTTTCAAAATCAGTTTGGCGTTTAAGACAAATGGCTTTCTGTAAGAAAGGCAAATATAGCTGCAGATGGGGCTCACTGAAATTGTTGTGATGAGTTTAATTATGTGAGGATGCCCCGCTGAGGTGACAATGTGACCACAAGCCAAAGTGGAACAGCTATTAAATCTCAGGTAATTATTTTCAATAATTTAGGAAAAATCTAAAAATATATATTATAGATATTAGTATAAAATATAAGATAAAGATATTAATAATACATAAACTATAATATTTTTTTAAAACAATACATTATACAATTATACATTTTAAAATTACAATTAAAATATGATTCAATATTTTATATATGAATATATTTAATAATAACTAATATTATATTTTGTGTTTATATCATACACATTTTGAACTATAAAATATAAATGTATAATATTTAAAATATATTATTAAACATTATTAATAATATAATATAAAATTAAAAATATGTAAATGTAGTTGTAAAATATTAATAAAATAAATAATACAATAATAATAAAATTATATACCATTTATAATATTATACATATATTATATTGTAATAAATGTGTATTATTTCTAATAATTATATTATAATTCTATAATTTTAAATTTGTAATGTAATATATGTGTGTATAACGTATATAATTTAAAATTATTATTTTATATATTATTTTTAATCATGTTTAATAATAAACAAAGCTATATTGTAAATAGAAATTTATATTATATTATATTACTATTATAGTGCCTTGGTTTGGGTGACATTTTGTAAAAGAGTATCATTTTTCTCTACAGTCAAAGAGAAAAGGAGATTAACATCAGATATTGTTTTGCCCACAATTCCCTCTCGACCTAAAAGCTTCTTCCCAGCACAGCATGGACAAATCTTATCATTGAGGTTTCCAGTAACCGTTGGTGGCTTGTTTCCATACAGGACATTAGTGATCAATCATGAAAACACACATTCTCTTATATTTTCTCAAAACATTTCCCACTGATCAAAGTCGTAACTAGAGCAAAACAGCATCATTTTGACAATCTGTGATCTGTTACAGTGGCATTTTGGCTGGACTTTAAAGTTTGATTGAACTTCCATCAGCACTGTACACAGTGCAATGCATTCTGGGATTGATTTCTTCTTGAAGTATCCATGTAATGCTGCCTTAGAATATGTCATTATGCATATTCATTACGCGTCGACTCGTCACATGCGGACAGGCGTGTTTGATTGACAGGTGAGCGGTAACCTGTAGTGTCGTCATCTGCGTCTGTCACATCAGCAGCACGAGTCCTTTCATCAGCCGCACAGTGAGGCATGACTGGAGGTGTGTTCAGTGTTACCAGAGACCACAGAGCGTTTGTTCTCCTGTGTGTTCATCTCTAAAGACAGCGATGTTTCACGAGACAACAGCCGCAGTCCTCTGAGAGAGGAACACTGACCCGACCGGAGCAAAACATGAGATTCAACACAAACACGCTGCCGGAGCTTGCCTTGTTGTTTCTCTCAACGCTAGCTGTTTGTGTTAGGAAAGAAACATCCCAAATCTCTCTAACATCTCATTAGTTTCAGATTAGATGGAGTCCCCTGCTTCTCAGATGTTTCTCATCAGAAAAATACTTCAGTAATCTTTGCACATTAATTTTATAGCATTTATAGTGTACTCTTACTGTATGACAGCTATCGACTTATTTGAGGCTACTTTTATTACTGATGCATAATATAGCAGTACCATTCTGATTACCAGCTGATATCTTTTACATATTCTTGGTATGACCAATATAGGATATTTGTTTACACTCATTTTCAGTATTTTTACATTTAGATGACCTTTGCTGTCATCTAAGGTTCATTTAAAATTGACCTTTAAATACTGTACAAATATAAAAATGAAAATCTGTTTTTTAATATGTACTTTGTTTTGATGCCGTTTTAACATTTAAAATTATGTATATTTAAAATGTATATAATTTATTATTTCTAAAAAATATGATTTATAAATATATAGTTATATATACAATTATATATTTATTTAATAAAATGTTTTACTTATATATAATATCATTATTACTAAATAAATACAGTTGATTTATAAATAAATGCACAATTATATATATATTTATTTAATAAATATTAAGATTAAAAATACATTTTTATTTGTTGCTTACTGTACTTTATAGTGTTATGATGCCTTTTTGAAATTAAATTTTTTTTAAATATATTTAATTTTGATAATTTATTTATTTATTTAATTGATTTTATTGATTGATTTAGTGTTTCTGAGTCATTTATTTGCTCAAAATAGAACCGATTTGTATTATTATTATTATTTTTATTTGTTTTAATATACTTATGTTGGACATTTATTGATTATCAGCCACAACATTTGTATTGTTTTCTCATCGGTTTATTTTCATTGGCAAGACTTTTAATATTAGTATATACGTCCCCGGTATGTATTTCTCCAAAGCAACTGCAGGAGAAACATCTAAGACAAAGTTGAAACTTAAATATAACTTTCTGCATCACCTTACCCTTTATATCATATTTAAACATTTTCCACATTATTCAGGACCATCTCGTCAGGTTTCTAAATACAAATGCCCCAGACTCTCATTTTAATCTTGTGTTTTGCTCTTCCTCATGTGGCATCCACCATAAGACAAACGTCATGGGCGGCACGGCGAAGAGAACTGAAGCAGAACGGTAACGCCAGTTAATTAGCCTGGATTATTTATTCTCTTTCCCTCTCTTCCTCACAGGACCGTGAAGTGGCTCTCATTCGTTTGCTCTTTCCCGTCACTGCCGTCCCCTGGTAATTAGGGCTTCCTGTCTTCAAACCACTTCAGTTCCCTAACGCCAGCGAGACTCTATTAACACCCGCTCGCTCCTAATCAAACGCTTTCAGAGACGTCACCTCCCGCCCGACGGGTCACCCCTAACGCCCAACCGGGTCTCGCTGCGGAGGAGGCCACTCCATTAGTCTCCAAATCACATAAGAGTCCCGGGTAAAGCCTCTGATTGAATTTCAGACGTGCTGCTTGGCAGTTTATTCCCCACCGCTGACATTTGATTACAACCGTGTCGAGCTTTAGCGGAGGAGTCGCTTTCTTCCTTAATGTGTGTCTCTTTTAGCACATCCATCAGACGCTTGTCCTTCAGGTTCCCATTATGCCAACAAGTCCCCCCTCGTCCCGACGCTCTGCCTCTTTTGCATCTTTTTAGTGTCTCTGTTCCCGAGCTGCCCTGCTGTCTACTGCCTACATAGGCAGCTGCCTTCTAAGTGCCCTAACCTTCATGAACCCTCGTCAGTGAGTGATTTGTAATGTAATAGGCAGCAGCTCTTTAACTCGCAGTTGTTTCCAATTCATCAAAACAGTCCATTTCAGAGGTGAAAGTCTCATTCATTTTCTTTATAAACACATAGATGCACTAGCTAAGTCTGCACAGTTTGGGGAAAAAATGTAATTCAAATTTTTCTAAAAAAAAATATAGTTATTGTAGTATATCTTACTATTATTGTAGTTTTAAATGTGATTTCCAGGTTTTCCATGCTTGTTTGTAGGGCTGCACAATTTGGCCATATTTTTTGGGAGTATATATTGATATGGCTGTAAAAATAACAATATAAAATAAAAATAAAATAAAAAAATAAAAATAAATAAAACAGTTCTGCAGCCCTACAAAAAAGCACAGCAAACCTGGATTTTTTTATATATATAAATTAATAGTCATATGAATTAATAATTCTTTTTTTTTTTATAAATTGTAATTATAATAATTTATAAAAAAAATTATAAATACTACTAATATATAAAAATTGCATAGAGTTTTCACAAAATTGTCGGGCAGCACAACTGTTTTCAACATTGATAATAATCAGAAATGTTTCTTGAGCAGCAAATCAGCATATTAGAATGATTTCTGAAGATCATGTGACACTGAAAACTGGAGTAATGATGCTGAAAATACAGCTTTGATCACAGAAATAAATTACAGTTTACTATATATTCATATAGAAAACAGCTATTTTCACAATATGACTGTTTTTACTGTACTTTTAGTCAAATAAATGCAGCCTTGGTGAGCACAAGAGACTTCTTTCAAAAACATTAAAAAAAATCTTACTGATTTTGAATGCGGTCTGTATGTATTGTCTTTATGTATTGTCTCTTTAAAGTATACATAAAATGTTACTTTGGAATTTGGCTATACATTTGTTCTCTAGAGCGGTTTTGGTGTCAGGAGTAGCCTTAAAATACTGTCTAGATAGTGAGTTTGGAGCACAGCCAGTGTTTTTGTGAGAGATTTTGCTCACAGATAAACCACAGCACTTTCATTCTCTGTATTTGTGCCTGGCATTATTAATGCTGCTGTTGACCCGTGTGCCACCAAACCTTGTTTACTCTTCTCCATTACTGACTCTGAGCTTTAATGTGCTAGCAGCTTTCATTTGCTGGCTGTCTGACTGGCAAATTACCCAAATGAAGTTCATTTCTATTGTGCAGGTCGCTGCTAACTCACTGTGCTCTCTCTCTCTCTCCTTCTGCAAACTAGTCAGAATTCAGCACAGATGCAGGATGAAAACGATTTTATAGTGTATTTATAATCAACATTTATGTCGTCCATCATCTTGGATGAATTTCTAAGTAAAACAACCCTTGAGAGTGTGTTTTTTAGGGACGGTTCACTATTTAGTCATTATTCACTCAACATTCAAGCAATGTCATATCTGTCATGTGTTGAATAAAATAAATGAATAAATTGTACTTGTTTATATTTCAATTAGCTTTTATTTTTATATTTTCACTTTTCATTTTAATTTTGAGTCATTTTGTTATGTGCTTTTGCCATAATAATAATACTAATAATAATAATATTATTATTATATTTCTGTTTAGCTATAATTCATTTTTTATTTCAGTTTTAGTTTGAGTAATTTTGGTACAAAACAGTGAAACAGATTTTTTTTTTAAATGCAAAATTGAATAAAAAGCAACATAAAAGTATCATAACAAGCCATAATGGGCTGAATTTCATGTCTTCTGAAGTCATATGATTTGAAATTATTTTATTGTATTTTTGCTGGTTTTATTTTTTACTTTTACGGTGCTTTTTGGAGCTTGACTGCTGTTGTCGCTGGACTGTTGTTGCATTGTAAAGAGCTTGCCATTTTGTGTGCCACAGAAAAATCATTTTTGCAGTTGATTTTTCCTTGCCTGCTTTTAAAGTGTGTCACAGATGGTGCAAATTGAGTAAATAATGACAGACTTTTCATTTTGACAGACTTATTCCATGAACTTTGTTTGTTTATTTAAGTGGATCTGTGTGTGTGGATCACATCCATCACTCTTTCCTATCAGAGATAAATGCAGATATGCCATGACCGAAGCTGTCGAGCCGAGCGTCACAGAGCAGGACCTGCTCTCAACATCACAAATCATATGTGACACAGAGCTGTCATGTGCTTCATCATGCCACACTGACATTAGTGTAGCACCAGCAGCTCTCCTTAAGACACATCATTTGAGGAATCATTCATGAAAAACACTGAACTTTGAGGAGTAGTACACCTAAACATGAAAATGTGCTGAACATTTACGCACTCTCAGGCCATCCAAGACTAGATGAGCGACAGTTTGAAGTTAAAAACGCCTTAATGATGGACTTGTTTCTTAGAAAAACGCTGCTTTTGACTTCTTAAGGCGTGAATTGATGGACTGGAGAGGTGTGGATTACTTGTGGATTATTGTGATGTTTTTATCAGCTGTTTGGACTCTCATTCTGACGGCACCCATTCACTGCAGAGGATCCATTGCTGAGCAAGTTAAGTAATGCTAAATTTCTCCAAATCTGATGAAGAAACAAACTCATCTACGATGGCTTGAGAGTGGGTAAATTATCAGCATTTTTATTTTTTTTTAATTTGAAGAATTCCTTTAGCACTAAGAGTGAGAGTTTTGCATACATAGAGTGATTTATAAGCAGTCAAACCAAGGCAGTCCTGCTAATCTCAGCTCATGTCAAATGAGTTTAACAGCCTCTTAAAGCTCGTTTGTCATCTCCCTGTCGTTCTGATGGTGAATGAGCAGTGATAAAGTACAGAAGCGGCTTTCCCCGGCGAGTAACAGGTAACGAAAATGATGCAGTGTGATTAGAAACACCAACGCTGCGTGTTAAATGATGGCTAGATGTTGTGTTTGACAGGTCATCGTGTTCTCACGCAACCAACGAACATCTCAAGCTTTTTTTGATGTTCTGTAGAAGATGACAAATAATACATCAATACTATTCTAGAGAATTTGCATTTTATAAATGCCCCGATGGATGAGACGGTGCCGGCTGTCCATTATTTTTCATGCTTGTCTAGACAGGTGACATTTTGAATGCCGTCTTTGTGGAAGTTTCACTTTGGCTGTGAAATATGGATGCAACAGATATCAGCCAATGGGATCTCAGGATTGGTGGTGCATCCTTAGCAGTTAAAAATCATTACAGACTTTAGAAAAAAATATAATTACACAAGATTTAAGCATCTCATTTCCTACATAGCAACCACCCAGAACTCCCTAGCAACACCAAAGCAACTGTATAATATACCACGTGTTTTAGCCTGAGTGGAATGGTTTTTGTTATTTTAGTATTATTTATATATCATTTTAATATTAATGGTTTAAATTAGCTTTTGATTTTGGTTTTCAGTTTTCATTTTCATTTCAGTGTTTTAGTACATTTAGCTTCAATTTATTTTAGTTTTAGTTATTAAAAAAGGTAGTTGCCAAGGTAACATTTCTAATTTTCTTTTATGTTTTTTTTTTTAGTATTTCCATCTAATATATTTTAAGTTTAATTTCACTTAAAATATTTTTAATATTAAATCATTAATTTAGTTAACAATAACAACTCTAGCTAAATCAACACGTCGTATCATGCTCACAGCGCTCGTGTTCTTGTAATAGTTGCATGCAGTTTTGTCATATTTCTGCTCATTGCGGTCGATTTGATTCAAATCAGTTTCAGAAACCTGAAGCATCTGACATCTAGATATTTTCTTACACACTATACAAGTTATGGTGACTGTTTTCACAAAATGCATGCAACATATGTGGCAGGTCTATTCCAAGAGCTGTTGAAACACCTGAGCCGTTTCATTTACAGCTGATCTATAGAAGTGACGTCACTCTCATGATATAGACTGCTGCATTGACTCATTGTGTTACATTTCAGTTCATTGTTGCTTCTTTTTTTAACTCATGCTTTCAACTCATGCTTGCTTTTTTTCTTCACACAAACCATCAAATGTCTTAGAATATAATGCATGAGTTGTTTGAACTACATTCATGATACTTTTATGGCAGTTTTGCAGTCTTTTTGGATTTTGACAGCCTGTCATCACTCTGTATTTCCATTGTATTGAAAAGAGCAGCATGAACTTCAAAACCTCTCATTTCATGCTCCATGGAAGAAAGAAAACATACAGGTTTAAACCGAGTTTTTTTTTGTGTGGAGTTTCCCTTGAAACCGTGTTTATTGAAGCGCATAACGCTTGATATGAGCTGGTTAGCGAGATGTGTCAAACCTCTGCTATCTCTCGTATCGCTCGTAGCTTGATCGCTGGTCTCCCTGGGCAATGGCGTGGATGTGATGCAGGGCAGGCCTGACATTAATTCAGTTCCTCTCTCCGCACCGAGGGCCGACATCTGTTAATAGCGGCCATGGTTATAATTAGGAGGTGCGCTGATCGCAGCCATTAAGTGTATTTAATTATTTAATTGACTGGTATTTATGTCTGGCTCACCCAACACACACACACACACACACACACACACACTCAAAAGAGTGATGGACCTGATCATGCGGCCTTCAACCCCGCTCTCTCACTTTTGATTATTCACACTTTGATCTCAAATTATTTCCACTGCTTGCAATCATTTTATGGTTTGATCTCATATATATATATATATATATATATATATAAATGTGATAACTATTAATTTCAAATGTTCACGCTTTTTAATTTCAGATTTGACAATACATTAAAATTTGATGTAGCATTTTTAAAATGTATAATATATAAAATATATAATAATATAAAATATGTGCATATACATATATGTACAACCATTTACAAATATAATAAAAAAAATCATAATTAAAATTAAAATATTAAACAACATTACTTAATATATTACTAAACTTTTTTTTTTTTTTTTGCATTACAGTATATAAATAAAAAAAAGCATCATTTTATTTATTCAAGTATAATTAATTCACTTTTTTTTTTAGTTTGGGATGAAATATGACCTGAATTTCTTGAGATTCACCTTATGGGTTCATTGATGATAAAAGTTAATATAGCGTGATATGGTTCTCACGGTCGTATAGGCCTCCTGGGGCAGCAGATTTATGTGCAATAATCACAGTCCCCCACAATCATCTGACTGGCACTGTTCCTGCTGCGGTTGCCAGATTGAGTCATAAAAAATACATTTCAAGGTTGAGTAATAATTTCAGTGAGTCCAAGTAAAGACACCAGCGGTGGGACGTTTTCTCTCAGTGGCCTTATCACAAAGAGCTTTAGGGAAACTGATTGGAATAAGGAATCATATTGAGTACTTTTATGATACATTTATGCTATTTTTATTTATTTTTTGGACTCTGGTCACCATTTACTTTCACTGTATGAAAATGATTAGCATTTAACTGATTAATACTTAACTCCAATATTTAACTAAAAACAAACAAACAATAAATTATATTTTGTATAGGAACATTACAAAAAAAATATATATATATATATATATGTTTATAAAAATAATGATATTTAAAATGCAAAGTATTTGTACATTGCAAAGTTATTTGTATATTGTTTTTATAGATTGTACTGAATTACATTTTTATTAAATAATCACTAAAAACATTTTTACCTTTTACAGAAATATGCAGATCATGAAAATAATGCCACAAAACCAAAATAAATAATAATAAAATGATTCGTAAAATAATGGTCCTTAAAATAAACTAACAAATGTAACAAAAGTTTAAATCAAAATGTCCTTTTCCCCAATATCTATTTTTGTGTTTCAGATAAAAAGGAATAAGCACATTTTGAATTATATGAGGGTGAGATCCAGCTTGGATTCTGTTGGAATGAATGCTCTTATTTGTTGCAGTTATTTGAGTCGTTGCTCTTTTTGACACATTTTGACACTCAGTGTGTCCTGTGAGCTTGTGAAGGTACGGCTCGTGAGGAGAGGTGTTGAGGTTAGGAAAACCACAGCGAGACCCTTCTGATTAATTACAGAAGCAGCCCGTTAATATGGCTGCCACAGGAGCTCAATAGCTGCCCTGTTTAATTAATACTATCAGGACACAACTCCATTCATTCTTAATGCCAGCTTTCCGATAGCGGCACACAGAAGCAGGGGGCAGACAGCGGGTCATTGATCTAAAGCACGCCGGCTTCGGTTCAGCCCGCGCTGGGTTTTCTCTAGCCTGGCCTAGATATGAAACACTGGAGCTGCATCTCAGATCACAGCATCCCTACAACTGACTGGAGACTGGATCACTTACATAGTGCAGAATCAAACCAGTTTACATCATTTATCATAATTTGAAAATGAGCAGAGAGCAAATGGAGACATAAAAATGTTGAAAGATAATATATTGTGCATGAGTCCCTGATCTGTTGATTTTCTATATTCGATAGCCAAATCAATATTTTGTATAAGGGCCAGTTTAAGGAACATTAAGTTTAAGACTTTTCTGCAATGTGACACTGCCACAAAAAATTAATAAAATAAATAAATAAATAATTGAATAAATTAGCTAAAATAACTGCATAATAATGGTATATTATTTAAAATGCAAAGCATTTATACAGTTTTTTTATAGATTGTACTGAATTTAATTTATGTTGGCTTTAATAATAAAAAATATTGTGTCTAGATTGAATCATTTTAGTAAATTAATTAATATAACATATTACAGAATAATGAAAATTGTGAAAATAATCGCATATAGCAAAATAAGTATATAAATACAATTTAAAAAGAAAAAAATAAATAAAAGAAAAAATATAAAATAATAGTCCTTAAAATAAGTATTATTTTCTCTATTTTTCTTAAATTTAAAGTAAATTTTATATTAATTTAATTTACTTACATAGTGCAGAATTAAACCAGTTCGTTTAGCTTTGTTTATCATGAATTGAAAATTAAGAGATTTAGCAGAGAGCATATGGAAACTGTAAAAATGTTGAAAGATGAAATATTGTGCATGAGATTTTTGGATTTTCCCCTTAGTTTGTCCCTGATCTGTCATTCTTCTCTTATTGATGGCCGAATATTTTTGCACTTCTGGTTTATAAATAGCAGCAGCAGACATGTGTTATATTGATTTAATATTTGAAGGGCGTCCTTGCCTGATATATCAGTGGTTTTGTTTTTGAGCTGTGCAACTCCTGCTGTTTCCATCTCTCGCTCTGTCTTTGATTTAAAGCTTGTTAATATTACAGTGAAAGCCTGTAAAAGATTCAAGGCCTGACCATCAGCACGAGCTCCAGTGCTGCAGCCGCTTCCCTGTGGATATCAAACATGCATTTATGGAAATATAGACACATACTGTACATGCATATAAGATTAAATATATGTTCTGATCTCATAATGTACTCTCTGGAAAACCTGATTGTGATTGGTCAGTCTTGACATTCTGCAGTGAAATGTCTTTGTATAATAAGCTGCAAACTGTATCATTAACATAGTAACCACTTAAAAAAAAACCTAGCAACACCATAGCAACCACCCAAACCCCATGGCAACACCATAGCAACCACCCAAACCCTCTAGCAACACCATAGTGACCACCCAGAAAACCCTATAACACCATAGCAACCACCCAGAATACCCAAGCAATGCCATAGCAACACCCTAGAAGCACAATAACAACTGAATAATATACCACATTTAATTTGTTAAATAGTAATCACCCTGAAAACCCAATAAATGCCATAGCAACCACCTAGGACACCTTAGCAACGCCATAGCAATCACTCAGAACACCCTAGCAACACCATAGCAACTGAATAATATAACATGGCTCATTTCCTACATAGCAACCATCCAGAACACCCTAGTAATGCCATAGCAACCACCCTGAGCACCCTAGCAACGCCATAGCAACCACCCAGAACACCCTAGCAATGCCATAGAAACCACTCAGAACACCCTAGCAACACCATATCAACTTTATAATATATAAGTAATTTCCTACATATCAACCACTCAGAACACCTAGTATCACCATAACAACCACCCAGGACACCCTAGAAACACCATAGAAACCACTCAGAATACCTTAGCAACACCATAGCAACTACCCAGAACACCTTAGAAACCATTCTGAACACCCTAGCAACACCTCAGTAACTTTATAATACACCACGTTATTTCCTGTATAGCAGCCACCTTAAACATCTAGCAACACCGTAGCAACCACCCAGAACACCCTAGCAACACCATAGAAACCACTCAGAATACATTAGCAACACCATAGCAACCACCCTGAAGAACCTAGCAACCACTCAGAACAGCCTATAAAATATTGTGTAATAGTTTATTGTGGCCGCTCCTCTCTTTAATTGCTGTAATTGAGTATGATGTCATTGTCCGGAGTGCAGCAGATGTGGTGTATCGGTCTGAACATGACACCCTCTCAAATGAGATCTCCTGCTATTAAATGTGCTCATGCTGCCCTGACATCCTCTGAGATCACTTACACAGCATCCAATAGCTGCTAAATGAGATATTTGATATAATTATCATCATCATCATAATCAGGGGCTGGATTCTCCTTTTTCCACTATCAGAGAACAACAACTAAAGACTGACTGATTTAGACATGTTCTTCAGCTCATCACAGTTCATGTGTGAAGGTTATAAAGTGTGAGGGTTTGGTATTTTCTCATCAACATCTCAGATGTCAGCGCAGTAGTTTGATGTGGTCCTGCTTCATTGAGTCCAGCTCTGCCAAATATTCTGTTAGCAAATAAATGAGAAGTGACGGACGCGCGCCGCCTTTGTGTTGTGGATCGGCTGTAATTGGCTCTTATTAATTATACTTGTACATTCAGTGGCGGCCGTCCAGCCACGAGTGCAAAGAGTCAATAACAGCCATACAGAGACTGATGACAGGTGTGTGTGTGTGTGTGTTTATCTGGTAAAGATGAATGATATCTTTAACAACATTTATCTTTCACTTGCCCTTTCGATTCAATTAAAGGCTTCAGCGCTGTCAAACGCTCGTGCAAACACACACTGGCTGCTGTTCGGACCATTAAATTAGATTGTTTATTTACATTTTTTTTTGTTTCGAATTTTATTCTTGTTTTGACATCCAGGTTACTGTATATTTCACTACAAATTTGGAAGGAAAAAATATATATATAATTTCATCAAAAATGGCTTTTTTTTTAGGATTAATAACACATTTTTCTGCATTGTGCCATTGTTTTAATGGCAGTTAAGCAGATTTAGCCTAAATTCATATGGATGTTTTACATTTTTATTTATTCATATATTTATTTAAATTCTAAATGAGCTCTTAATGATTCTCATTAGATTCACGTTTCAGTACAGTAATGAAACGCATCCTGTCTGGATGCAATGAATTTCTTTTCTTTTTACTTTTAAGGTTTATGTTTTGTTATAAAAAAATTTTTTTTTAAATTTTTAATACAATTTTATAATTTTTTTATTTTATATAAATATTTGTTTTATTTTATATTTTATTTTGTTTAATTTAAAATTTTAATTTTTTTATTTTACATTAATTTTGCATTTTATTTTATTGTACGTTATCCATTAAGACATTAAATGCAGCAGAACACTGCCGTGATGCAAAACAACTTTAGTTAAAATAACATATAATTAGTTTCTTGCCTTGCACTAATGAGAATCAGTTTCATTACAGTAATGAGAGCTGGAGGGGGAAATGTGCTGAAATAAGAGAAAAATAACTAGGGATGCAACGATACCATTTTTTTCAAATTCTGAAAATTCTGAGTATCGACCGATTCCGATCCGATACAGCGCAGTTTTTTTTTTTAAATCAATGTAGAATTTCTATACTTCTCTGTGTTGACCTGATCATCACTCTTGTGTGTGTTAAACACAATCTGCTAAATATAGACAACTTCATTTTAATGAAAAATAACAAATGAAAAATATATAATCATAATCTATGACAAAAAAATACTATTATAAACTAGGTTAGTGGATAATTCAGCAGCAAAATTTATTCTAGAAAAATCATGGGTGCACAATAATTTTATAAAAACATTAACCTAAACTAAACATAGTGAAAAAAACATTATTTAGTGGGGAACAAATAAAAGTTAATAAGTGTAAGACTAAATCTGGTAAAATGTTACTCATTGCTCTTTGTATTGTTGGAAAATACATTCATGAAAAACAAGTATCCTAAATACAGTAGTCAACATTTGAAGTGGATCAAAAAAGTTCATCAAAGTTGTCCTAAGACAAGAACGCATTTTGGTTTTAGGTTTTAGGACAACTTTGATTAAAGGTTTTGATCCACTTCAAATGTTGACTAGTGTATATATATAAAATATATACTATAAAATTAAAAGACATTTCTTTTAAATGCATAGCACAGTAATGAAAGCAGCAACATATGATAAATAGAACAGAACAAAAAAGACTATAAATAATCTTTCATTGCGCAAATGTATAGTACGACAAGGGTATGGCTCAATACAGAGCGGCACAAAGCGCTTATGCGCATCCCGTGCGCAGAATGATGTGCTTGAAGCAACACAGAGTCACAGCGTGCAGCACCGCAAAGAGAAGTTCAAAGCACAAGAGATATTGATGTGTAGTGTATTATATCTGTGCAATATTTTATTGAGCCTTTTCTTTTAACAGTTGTAAATCTCAGTTGAGCACTCTTGAAGAGAGTTTCATCGTTTTGACAGTAGTAACCGAACGCTACACGCAGTTTGAACGCTGAATGGAGGATGACAGACAGATGCAGCGGGGAGAAGAGTTTACGTGAACTTGACTTAAATATTCATCTGTACTTCACATTAAACTATGGAACGGCTTCAGAACACTTAAATCATAGTGCACGAAAACTTTATGGTGCTTTATAATGTTTTTGTGCCTTTTGTGGGGCTTAACAATAACACAGAATAGTATACGCACAATATCGGATTTGGATCGGTCTCGTCTGCCCGATACACGATCCGGCAGAAAATGGCAGTATCAGGAGCCGATACCGATCCTGAGTATCGGATCGATGCATCCTTAAATATAACTCCATTTACTTTTATTAATACATGTTCCTTATTTCGAACAATTCATGTTATTCCAGAAATGTTTGTGTTTATAATCTTTCATCCATGTTCATTTACTCCACCTCTGCAATGACTTTACTTTTAGGAAGAGGACAGTCTTCCAAAGTTGACTAGAAACTGTATGAAACATCACATTTGGATTGATTTCAAATGTTTCATTTTGTGTATAACTGTCAGAATATATAAGAAAATCTTATTTTTGTGGGCTGAAATATGACCTGGATGTATTCCTGACAGGCTTCAGCAGCAGCTGCTGTCCGTGGTGCTGAATGAGCAGATTTTACATCCGAGTGTCTCCCTCCTGCTTTCCTCAGCAGCTCCAGATTTCATCATGTGTTGTTGATTTATGTCATCAGTTTATGCACAACAGACTCCCATGTCATGATAAAAATAGGTGTGTTAAGCTACATACTGCTCCACACAGAAATCACCCTTTCTCTCTCTGTTGTCTTTCTCGTACCCGTGCAGCCTGTCAGCAGTGTTAACCTTCTTTATAAAAAGTTCTTGTGTTTCCACACCTCCTGCTAAACTCAATAGATTTCTCTCTATGGTAAAGTGACAGATTTGACAGTAGTGGCGGTTCACATTTGGCCAACCGGAGAAGGATAATTATAAGATAATGTAACTGTATGTCTTCAGATTTACACTTG
The DNA here is from genome assembly GCA_027422415.1 of Schizothorax lantsangensis. Lineage (NCBI taxonomy): Eukaryota > Metazoa > Chordata > Actinopteri > Cypriniformes > Cyprinidae > Schizothorax > Schizothorax lantsangensis. Next base: position 24,461,485 of record CM049863.1, read on the forward strand.
TGTGCACCTGCAGCAGTGAGACAATTGTAACTGTCATCTTTTTACACCTGGAGTTAACATCCATCACTAGTTGTCAGCCAAGAAAGGTTGTATATATATATATAAAATTATGTAAAACATGTTATATATATATAGTTTTATATTTTAGATATATAGTTTTATGACTATTAGTTTTTTTTATTGCTATCTAGTGCCATTTTAATGTTTAAACAGGGCAGGGTGTAAGGGATAAAAAAAGCACTATTTTTTTAATTTAATAAGTAAAAGTTAAATCTTTTAAATATTTAGTTTTTGTTTTTGATAGCAAGCATAAGGGATGTTGTGTAAAAGGTTGGGTAATTTATGAAAAACATTAACTAAATTAGTTACTTAAAGGGGACACCATCTATAATAAAACTGAAGTAAAAGAGGGAATATCGGTTAAAATTAGGGATGCACCGAATGTTCGGCAACCGAAATTGTTCAGCCGAATATAGCAAAAAAATATTTTTGTGTTTGGCCGAATAAGCGAAAAGACAGAATAAATTGTACCGAACAATGATGTGACGCGATCAAATAGAGGCGTGCACTAATGCAGCAAACACTCTGCAGTGTGAAAGTATTTAAAACTGTCAGAGAAAGACGCAAAAATCATAACAACCACGAACCACCGACAGCGAGAGACTGTTTAGCGCTGCATCTCATGTCTCCGATGAGAAGAGGAAGAGGTGGTTGTTGCTGGTTACTGTATGATGATTGAAATCGTTAAATGGCCTCAAACGATTAGTAAATAAACTGTAGAATGATATGTTTTCTAATACACGCACAAATTGCATGTATTCAAACAGCGCTACACGAGCTCGCGGCACCAGGGTTCAAAGTCCAAAGCGCGAGAAAAATCTGCGTTAAAACACTGTTACTCGTCATTTGCTCAGTAACATTTTTATAATTTTTTAAAGACGTGACAATGTGATACGTGCGTCAAACATCTTCCCAAATTCGTAATGAGAATTTAAATAACTGCATGCTCTTGTCAACAAAAAGAAGCATTAAGATCTTCCTGCGGGTTTCTGCCAAAATAAAATCTAAGAAAAAACAACTACTCCATCAACATTCATAAATGTTAGTATTGTAATTTTACTGTTCTGTATAATAAAATAAAAAACTAAGCCAATAATAATGAAAATAACAATTACCCTACAACAGCTCTATACATTTATTATAACATTCACACATAGTGTTCAAATTGAGATCTGTAATATATTCTAATGCTTTAAAATAAGTCTCTTCTGCTCAGAAAGGCTGCATTTATTTGTACAGAAAAAAATACATGCCTGATTCAAGAAGAGGGTCTCAAAAATGGCCAAAAAACATTATTTTACTAACTTATTAATTTTGAGTTAAATTGTGCTTTGTTGGTATAATGTCTGCTAGAATGTTGAAAAATGTTCAGTGTTAAGTAAATATTTTTAAATTGTTGTTTTGTAATTTATTTTTTTATTAGAAAAGCAGGAAAAAACAGTAAAAAGCACATTTTGGCTATTTAATTTATGCAATGGTGAAAAAAATGGCAAAATAGGCCTACATGGGGGTGAAAAAATGCGAAACCGTGTTCGGTATTCGGCTTTCGGCCCAGTGTTTCATTTTGTTTGGCTTCAGCTTCGGCCAAGAATTTTCATTTCGGTGTATCCCTAGTTAAAATATCAGTCAAATAAATTAAATCCAATGTAAACGGGCTGAACTGAACTACATATGGGTAAAAGTTTGAAAGATGTTTTTATTGTTTTTGAAAGAAGTCTATTTTGCTCGTCAAAGATGCATTTATTTCAATGAAAATTTGAAATATTATTACATTTTAAAATAACTATTTTCTATGGGAATGTATTGTAAAATGTAATTTATTCCTGTGATCAAAGCTGAATTTTCAGCATCATTACTCCAGCCTTCAGTGTCACATGATTCTTCAGAAATTAAAAAATCTTAATTATTCCATATTAATTCATTATTCCAACTTTTGAATGATAGTGTGCATAGAGTCGATACACTTTATTCACCTGTTGTTTGTGCAAACACTAAACAAATGCTGTACATTGATGCATGATGGACACACGCATGCATTAATCGGCGTGGGCCGCACTGGAGAACTCTTTCCTGTCAGGTGTTTCTCTAGTGGCATGAGTCACGAAGGCCTGCAGGCCGACGCCGGTTCCCTCCGATGTGTCACTGATTGGTTAAGAGCTCTCAGTTCCCCCTCGAAGATGCATTTATCAGCCTTCTAGTCATCATGTATGGCATCTGATGATTAACCACGACTTCAGCCTTTTAAGCGGCAGAGGAAGCGTCACTAAAGGCCCGTCCTCATGCGGTCTCTTCTGTGTGTTTGAGTCTGACGAACGCAGACATCTGCCCCGTCAGGACTGACGCAGTGGTTCATGTGGGTGAAAGTGTCCTTAAATCAGCTGGAGCGTCGGCGGATTGAAAGTGCACATTAATGAAGGTCGTTTATACTGGTAAATGTTTGCATTGCGTTTGTGTTTAGTCAGTGGTGTTTACTCAGTCAAACATCTGTACTAGTGCTCCTAGTGATGCCATCAGACCTAAACAGTATTCAGTGTGTGTGTCATCCTGCAGCGAAAACACGGGCAGAATCACGGAGTCCAGTAATAAAAATGGAGTTTACTGTATAAAGCGGAATGTCATTTAATTTGGCAAATTTTGGATGAATAAATGCAAAACTTGGGATGAACAATAAAGCACAAATTATCATCAGATACACACAGAAAAACTCTAAGGTCTTCACAACAACCTGTCGAAATATTACTATTGTACAGTAAAATGTGCTTCTTGAAATAATAATAATAATAAAAAGATAAAAATGTATTTTTAAGGAATAACATACTGTACAATTATTCTTCTATTCTTCTATGTATTAAATTAAATATCTTATCAAAACCAAGGAATTGTTCAAGCTCACTTAAATTGTTAATGTTATGTCTTCATTTGATTACCACCATCTTTTGATAATAAATTAGTATGAAATCAAAAATCCAGAAAAAAATTAAACAGAAAATAAAAAATAAAAAAACATTTTATTGGCCCCATTATTATAAATTTAATTTTATTTTACATTTTTATGAATTCAATTGATTAGGCATGCTTAAACCAGTTAAAACAATAAAACAGATGGAAAACATGGAATTTTGAAAAATGAACATGAAAAAATATAACATTTTATAGGGCTCTCTAATAAAAGCAGGAATCTCTGTGCGTCTGTCTGTCTGCTTGCATTTTTATTATGTCGAGAACCGTTCATCCAATGACTTCACGCGTGGCGGGTGTGTTGCAGCGGACCCAAGGGAGTGCAGTGTCGCATTTTGGTGCATATGGACACGCGGCACGTTCAGAATTAAACAGTTTTAATAAAGACAGAACAGCGCGAGCTGGAAGCGGCGCACCTCACGCGCAGTGTTGCCAAGTCCTCGGTTTTCCCGTGGAATTGGGCTACTTTAACACTGTTGCCGCAGATTGTTTTTCATTTCAAAAACGTGTATTTTATCCCCCGGAACTTGATTTTTACTGGGGTACCCCCTTGATGCGACTGGGCTAGTAGCTAGTTTTGAGTAGCAATTGGGCGGGTTTTGTTGGCAAAACCTGGCAACCCTGCTCACGCGGGCAGGGCTTATATGCTCCGAGAACGGACACTGCACTAGTGAAAAAACACACAGGTTTTAAGAGCAATACTTTTAATAAGTAGCCCAGTGCTTAATTTGTAAATTGAGAGGTCCCGGAATAAAGTGGGGTAACGGATCCGGCATTGATTAGAGGAGGGAGAGGACCAATCTTTAGTGATTGAAAGCGTGCATATTGCTTTTATGGTTTCGTATACGGTATGAAAAACTGGAAAAGCTAATTTTAAAACAGCAATAGGCCTGGAAAAGTTTTGTAAAAGTCATGGAATATTATTTCAAAATTTCTGTAACCTAAAAGTTATATTTAATCAGGTCCTGAATTTATGTGTATATCGCATAGTTTTAATTCCCGCAGCTTTCGAGTTTAATGAGGGAAATTCCTGGACATTTATTGAATATAGATGTAGGTTAATCTAAATAAATCAGATTTCATAGGCTCTACGCTCGTAACACCGGCAGACATGTGCAAAGTCTGTGTGTGTGAATGACGCGCGTCTTTTGCGCGCTTAAGATTTTTCAAATGGATGTGCAGCGCGCTCATAATAGAATATTTTTCTGAAATATATGCTTGCTAAGTCTGAACGTCTTTCATTGGCGAACGGTGTTGCTGGTGCAATGTTCAACCTCCTTACCCATTAGCTAGGCGACTTTGACCAAGGGCCCCCTCTTTTCATATACTACGTAAGTCTTTCTCTGAATGCACAGCTATTCTCTTTATTTTATGACATTTGATTTCGGACGGCACGATTATAAATCAGGATTTTTGTGCGTTCATCTTGGAAGGGAGCTGGTTATGTAGTCGCTTTCAGCACTATTTTATATTCATCCCATTGTCTGCAACAGAAACAGAAAAATATACCAATGAAAACAGTTTTACTGAATTGGCATCAAAATACAGTATGTGGCACAGAGAGGCAAACAAATGTAATAATAAATAAATGTACATTTTGATGTTCAGAAGAAGAGCGCCCTGTCATGTGAAAATGTAAACAGGTTTGTGTCAGTAAATTGCTGTGCAAAGAAAGAGAAGTAATAGGAACATGCTATTTTTATGTTCTTTTTTTTTCATGTGTCTAAACAGACACATTTTTTGAAAAACTTAGACCTATGAAACATGTTTACCTTCATGTTATGTTGACTATGGTTTCATAATAATAAACATATATTGCAAATCCATATTTGTCCATGCCCATGTTGAAATATTAAAAACTTGAAAAGAAATTTAAGAATTTTTTTACTGAAAAAAAAGGGCAAACTTAAAATTTTAAGAACCAGCTTCAGCGATTTCTGAGTTTTCCAACTTCTTGTTTTAAGTTTATACAACTAAAAGTTGAGAAATTTCCTAAAAAATAAGTTGAGAAAAATCAAAAATCTGCTTTACGGTTGATTTAAAATTTTAAGGTAGCTTTTTTTTTTTTTACAAAGAACAAATTTAAATTTAAATTTTACCTGGTAAAGTACGACTAAGAATGAATGAGCCTTAATAATCAGTCTGCAGTTTTTGATCACCAATCAAAATCCACCCACATAAACCCGTTTTAAATAATATAATAATTTATACCTGTTCTCTTAAAAAAAACAGTTTAAAGGTTCAATTGTGAGGTTTATCATTTTATAATTTATTTAGTTTTTTATTAAAACTTGTATCTTGGTAAATCTCCCTGAAAGAATAAAAGTTCTGAAAGAATAAATGTAAATGTAAATGAAAGAATCCTTTAACATGCAAAATGTAGAAACTCACACAACTATGGGGCAATTGTGCAGACAAGCATCGCAAAAAAAGGAACCTATAAATTTGTGCAGTATAGCTTCCTTTGTTTGCCTGGGGCCCCCAATCAAATCTGTTGAGAACCATTTCGTGGGGGACAGGTGTTAAAAAAAAATAAAAATCATTTCGAATAACCCACCGAACGAATATTCGTAATCGAATATTCTGCGCCATATAATGTAATGTAACAAAACAAAACCCAGAATGAATAGAAAATGACTGATTTAACACCGGCAGACATGTGCACATAATTCATTTGATCCTGCTAGAATCTTTCTCTGAATGTGACACGGCGGCGTTCGCTCGCTGCAGGCTGTGAATTGGCCGCGCAGCAGATGGCGGGTTCACACTGACCGGTAAACAGATGCTTAGGGTCCTGTTGAGATCCAAATGTTGTGGAAATGGAAGAAGAGGGCATGAGCGCGGCCCGTTTCAGTCCCACACGCTCAAAGAAGCGACTAATCCTTACAGACACTCACTGCCTGTTCTCCAGCACGTCCTTGGCCTCCCTCTGAAAGCCTTTGCTGCTCAGAATTGACTCGCATATCAGGCTGAATCACTGTTTTACAAACATTTCTATGTGAGCGCCATCATGAATATGACTGATTTAATACATAATTCATTTGATGGAATGACTTTGGCTCTTGTTTGCAGTCATTTTAGACTTTATAGCATTTAGCTTTAGTGTTTTCATAATAATGATATGTGTGCATGAATGCATTATGCATCAGTGGATTCAGTGTTTTCTGCCCTCACTGTCACACTTTTCCTGACACTGAATATGAATTGCTCTGTTTCCATCGTCACTGAGAGACCAGCAGCGCTGTGGAGTCCATTAGAGACGGGTGATATAGCCAAAAATAATATCTCGATATTTTCAGCTTTTTGTGAGTATATTCTGCTCTCAAAGAGCAATAATTTCAATCAAATAGTCAATTCTCCAGGTAGATTGAGCCAAACATACAAGTCAAAATTGACTCTGTTTGTCTTCATAGTCTTTTATGAAATGCAATCATCTGCTCTGCCTCTACAAGGGCTTTCTTTGATTGATGTCACTAATCTTCTTTATTTTTCAATGAATTATTTGAATTATTGAATGAAAAATGAATAAAATAGAATTTAATAAATGTTAATATATAGTGTTCTTTTAAGTCTCCTGAGCTATAAAAACAAACCAAAAGCAATAAAATGCTTTTATTCTAGCAGTCAAATGTTTGGACATGTTTACTTACTCTTTATTTATTTATATTTTCCTTATTTAAAGTAAAATGTATTAAATTATTTTAAATGTGGAAAATATATAAATATAAAATATGTAATTTTTAAAATATATATATTTTTTTAAATCATGTAAGTTAAATTAACTGTCCAAAATTGTACCACAATTCATAAATGGTCACAATAAATATTTATCTGCAAAACTGATTTCAAGCATTTAAGAATAAACCTATTTAATAAAATTGTATTTAAAATAATAATAGAAATAATATTGAATTATTTAAAAATTCATTTTAAATAAAAAATGTAAAATACATTTTAAATAAATAAATTAATTTGAGTGAGAGACATGTAAATAATAATAAAAAATACATTATGGAAGTAAAAAAAAAAGTACTTTATTGCAGGATCTTAAAGGATCCTTCAGAAAGCCTAATTAAAAGTATGCAGAAGACATGAGCATATTTGTGATGGTTCATTTTCATCAGAGATGTGAGCTGGTGTTGAGAGATTCTTTCCCACGCTTCTCTCAGGCTTGTGTTTATCTCATGTTTAGTGTGCAGGTGCTGTGAGTCTGCAGTCCTGTTCCCTTCCTCACGGACGTTTATCCTGCTTATCTAAGCCACATTCACATTCAGCCCTGATCAAAACATGCTTCGGTTCAGTCACGTTTGTGTATCTACACCAGTCAGATGTTTGGAAACACTTGAATTATGTTGCTCATGAACTAAAGCAACTAAAATATTTACTTGATTTCTCCCTGAGATTAATATTTCAGTAATTTAATAGCACATTTGTTTGTTTCGCTGATATTTTTATTTATTTTTATTCTGATATTTTTATGTTTTTATTGTATTTTTTTTAAATGTATATGAATTTATATTCTTGAAATTAGTAAATAAACATTTATTGTGCCAATGTATGAATTTCATTACATAACAAATCGTAATAATGCAATAAATACAAAAAAATTATAAAAATAAATAATCTAAAAAAATATAATATATACACAAAAGACACTGATTGTTAAAGTTCTTGCATTAAAGTCTACATAAAATATTCATAATCCAATTTACGTTCATAATGTTAATTTTGAATATTATTCATATTATTTTAAAATAAATATTTATTTTTATTTATTATAGTTTATTTTATACGTATTTCTTTTTACATTCTATATTTTTATTAAATTATTTTAAATTATAAAATCTGAAATATAAAAAAAAAAAAAAAAAATCCAGAATAAGATATTGAAATTGTCCAAACATTTGATATTAGCATTTTATTGCTTATGATTGTTATTATAGCTCAGGAGATTTAATGGATCTCTTAGACAACTTTATTTCCTGATTTATCTCACTTGAATCCTAGTTTCTCATACAGTACCTCAGGAGAAATAAAATCAAACTCAAATGAGTCATTGGTCATTTTCCAGTTAGAGTCTAGAGCTGTAAATCGAACACTGAGCAGCTCAGATCATTTGACGAGAAATGTTTGAGTTCATATTGAGATCTCTGACCTCTGCTTGCAGGCGTTAGTGTCTGAGCACAGTTTGAGACATTAGAGAGATCTCATCTGAAACTCTAGAGACACACATGAGATTAAAGAGGTGAGAAGCCGGAGACTTTTGTCTCCATTTGCGGTCTAGAATTGAAGATCTTTTTATTGAGTGTGTGTGTGTGTGTGTGTGTGTGTGTGTGTGTGTGTGTGCACTGTGTGTGTGTGTGTGTGTGAAAATGTATCACTCTGTCGTTCATCCATATATGAGAAACTGTCTGAGCGTTCATCCATATAGTCATCACACATGCTTGTATTCTGGCCTGTGAATCTGTTTTTCCTCACATATTTTCAGATGTGGCGTCTGTCTCTGGTCATCTGTGGGATCCGTGCGTCTCTCTGTGTAATATCACAGCACAGGTAGAGCGGTGTGTTGTTAGTGGTCAGTGTGTGATGACAGTCCTGCTCTCGCTCTCATCACCTCTGACTCTGATAGATGAGAGATGTGTTCTGTCACCACGCATTCACTCACATTTCACTCGCAAATCAAGCACTTTAACACCTGCTGGTTGGTGAAGATGGCACAGAAACACAAAGATGCTCCTGGGAAGATATTTATGAGCTTATTTGCCTAGAAATTGAAGGGGGTTTATTTATTTATTTATTTGAATATGTGTGTCTCGTATTGTACTGTTTAGGGATGATGCTCAGGTATTATCAGTGCTTGCCATCCTAAAATGTATTTTTCTCATAAATAGTTTAACAAATCTGATTCATTTTAATGAATTAGTTCAGTCGGACAGTTCATGTAAATTCACATCGTAAATTCATGTCCGTGTTTTTTACATTTTGACATTTTTTAGAATTTTACATCATCATTTTTATAATGTAGCTTGGGTAAGTTAAATGTTTTAAACCACAGTTTTTATAATAAATTAGGTTTATTATAGGTTTTGTTATTAGTTGTATTTAGTATTAAGCATGCTGAGATTTCTTTAGTATTAAGTTGTCATTGTTTTTCTGGTATTTACTTGATAAATAAATAGTAAATAGAACTCTGATTGTAATATATATATATATATATATATATACTGTGTGTGTGTGTGTGTGTGTGTGTGTGTGTATATATATTACAATCAGAGTCATATAAAATCACCCAATACATATACAATATTTTATATGTATACACACATCTTATAGATACACACAATATTATATTATAAATATATATATATATATATATTTATATTTATATAAATCATCCAATACATATATATTTTCTATAATATTTTACTATATTTTACATCTTATAGATACACACAAAATTGAGTAAAACATTAAATGGATTTATTTTTCTAAATAGACCTAAATATTTATATTATCTGATTTATATCTGATACAGACATTTAAAAACAGCAAAAACTAATAAAAATTACAAAAACAAATGAAATTGAAAAAAACACACAAAAATACTAAAACTAAATAACTAAACATTAACAAAAACCATAATATCTGTAATAATAATAATAATAAAGTTTTTGTTAATGTTTAGTTAGTTGTCGGTGTAGTTTTTATTCATTTGTATTTTAATTTTTGTTATTTTAGTACATCGTTAAAGTAATGAAAATGAGAAATGTTTCGTTTGAAAATAAGCAAAATAACACAGTTTTAAATAAAACAAATATATATTTTATTTCAGTTAACATTTATTTTATTTCAGTGAACCAATATTTTTTATATTGTTTATTTTTGTCGTTTCAGTTTTAGTTAACTATGATAAGCCTGATATTCAGTTTTTACAGTGTTTTATACAATATTGTATAAAAGATATTGTATATTGTAAAATATTGCACATATATCAGATGCTATAATATTATTGACGTAATTTGAATAGATTATTTGTAACACTCAGAGGTCTGTTTATCAGTGTTTGCAGTGATGTCAGTGTCCACTAATGTTGTCCGTCCCATGAAGCTCCATTCCCAAATATCCGCCCCCGTCATGTACAAACAGCCTCCCTCTCCAGACGGCCGCTTTTGTCGCGTCACCATGGAGCTGTAAATGTGCGCAGTCATGGCAACAAATCTCCATGCCGCAGACGACGCACAAGGGCCTTTAATGGGAAGAGTGGCTGAGGAGGGATGTGACTGTATTCAGAGAAACACAGCCGTCCTCCGCTGTTTGTCTGCTGTCCAGCCCTCATTAGTGTTTCTCTGAGATGTGTCTCGTCCTGTTCTCAGTTCTCGTTAGACCGTCTCAAAGCATTGCTCTCGTCCAAATTACATGGCAGTGTGTGCCTGCTGTGGACAAACCTCATCTATGCCAACGTGAAAGCGGGCATCAGTGTAAATATTTGTGTGGCTTTGGTTTAGTTTACTAAAGTCTGTGCAAACGTTTTCCCATCATGCACTGTTGTGGTTAAGGAGCGAGTTTATTAGGTTTAGGTTGAGGGTTACGGTCGGTCAGGGATTTGTTGATGAAAGACTCTCGGATGGCCTTTTCTCCGGAGTGATACTTTGATCTGCAGAGGGAAATCAATGGAGGCTGAGCACACAGGTCTACTAGCGGTCTCATTATAGGCTCCTTACACTGGAAAAGAGGATATCTAATGTTTGAACACTCGTCACCTTTGACCTCCTGTTCACACAGCCCAGGACCCAACCCTCTGAATGTGTTTTGGACTTTTGCCATTTTTAAATAGCTTAAAATATTATTTTAAAATATCTAAATATGTAATATATTTTTAAATCATGTAATCATTTTTCATATATACATTTTAAGCACTTTTAAAAAAATATATTGACAATTTTGTATTTTAATAATATTTCTAGAGTTTTATTATAAGAATAATAGTTATCATATTTATATATTATTGAAAAATGATTTAAAATGTATGAAAAGATAAACACACATATTTACATATATAAATGAGCAAAATGATATAAATATTGTAAATATTGGGTGCTTTTGAAAAAGTGTATGTTTGTATGTATGTATATATATGTATATATATATATATACTGTATATATATATATATGTGTGTGTGTGTGTGTTTGTGTGTGTGTGTATATATGTGTGTGTGTGTGTGTGTGTTTTTAGCATTTTTATTTGTAAATGTTGAAATAGTTTTTAATAGAAGATTAATAGTTAATAATTTAATTTAATTAATAATTTTGTCATATTATGTATTGAGAGAATAGAAGGAAAAATATATATTTACAAAATATGTTTAATTTATAAAATAAATATTAAATATATTTACAAACCTCTCTAATTCTCAAATTTTTATTTATATAATTATAATCCCCCCAAAATAATTAGTTATTCTGTAATTTTGTACAGTTAAACATATATACTGAGTAAATTTTAAACAAATGATAATAATTTTGTAGAAGTAGAATTAAGTGTATTGTTATAATTACAGAGACCTGAATGAGAGTGTTTTTGATGCAGGTCTGATTACTTTTGAAAGTAGCACAAAAAAACTCTTGTCTCATAAGTTTTTTTTTTTTTTTTTTACATGCATACAGTCTGACCTTAGCGAGATGTCTGTGGGGACACAAATAATAATTGGTTGACAGTTTAAATGCTGTACCCTCTCTGCCAAAGCTGCATTTAATCCAAACCCTTTACTAAAGCACAGACAGACAGAGAGAGAGAAAGAGGCCCATTTTCTGGAGGACTGTCCCTCTGGCAGGTGATAACTCTAATGAGACGTCCAACCACTCTCCACATCCCATATACAACAGTGACATTTAACCATCTGCGACGTCTCTTCCACTCAGGGAACGCTTCAGAGTCCCACAAAGCTAAATACCACCGTCTGACATCCGGCGGAGCCAAACCAGAGTCCTGCCACTTCATTAAAGTCTGATGAACGTCCCTTACTG